>JACCPG010000212.1:0-30834 GCA_016069955.1 Drepana arcuata
ATTAATGTCAATGTTAATTCTCAGATCTGCAACCACATTGAGATAAAAGACATTCACATTGACATATGTACAATACTTGCCAGCCACTTGAAGGAGTACAAAAAGGCTGTGAAACGCCAAGAGAATTCTCCCACAAGCAGTATTGATTCTCTGTATAAAAAATCCCATCCTATGACTAGCACAAAATATCAAAATCCTGACCACTGTATATTTATATTACGTATCATATTAAAAGAGCTGGTTCCATGGGAGTTATGGGACACACCACATTCTGAGTTACTTGTACGAATCTTAGCCAAGAAACTTGATAACTTCATTGACAACACATTAGCAGATCCAGTATGGCTAAATGATAGACTTATGAGTCTCATAGCAGACAAGGAATGTACTAAGCTTCCAGAAGGGAATGAGGTAAAGGAAGAATTGGCTGAGGTAAAACAAGAACCACCCACAGACATGCCTACCATAGCTAATCCTCCAAATCCAATAATTGTTGACAAAGTTGAACCAATGGTGAAAATAGAGAGTATAGTTGAGGAGACTGTGGTGTCAAGTAGTGACCCTGTTGATATCAAGTCTTCACCAATTCTGAGGCAGAGACGAGGGAGGCAGGGACGAAACGAAGTGAAGATCTATGACAGGATTATTGAAGGTATAGTTAAATTATAATTATTTCCTTACTATATACCGCGCGTAACTATTTGGCCGCGCCTTAGGTACAGTACATATTTTTATATGAGTATGCTGATAAATGGATAAATTTTATATACAAGCCGTGGTGGCCGAGTGGTTTGAGCATTTGCCTGCGACGCAAAGGTCGCAAGTTCGAATCCCGACTGTATCAATGAGTAGAAGAGACTAATCACTGTGATGTCATCACTGTAATGATTAGTCACACCACGAGCTTTACGGTGAAGGAAAACATCGAGAGGAAACCTGCATACGTCTGAGAAGAAATTCAAAGTCGTATGTATAGTCGTGCTTGAGTAACGGCGATGGACTCGCCATCAAATAAATAAAAAAAAAAAAATAAAAAAAAAAAAAAAATCTGTCACGTAAGCACCTAATATATCTCTGGCGGAAAGTGGGTGTGTGGGTATTACCTATACACCTCTGCCTACCCCTTGGGGGACCTTTGTGGGAAGGCGTGAGGATATATATATATATTTATATTCAAAGTGCATAATTGTTTTTGATCAATGAAATCAAATTGTATTCCCTTAACTCAAGACAATTATCATATCACTGATAAAATAACTCATCATAACCCTCTTTTTATTTTCCACTGCCAGTAATTGCAGTTACTACTATCCTATAAACAGTGAAGATCAACAGTGGCGTAGCGTAGAGTTTCTTGCCGGTACCATGTAAAAGACCAACCCGAATCTTGCACCTTTTTCGATGTTTTATAATTACCCATCTAGGCCTATGTGAAATAACATATTTTCATTTTGATTTTGGTAACTAACTAAAAAAAAACAAATTATTTGAAATAGTTTGTTAAGTATTCCACGTAGGTATTAATATTTTTTTATATATATGTAGGTAGCGTGAAAACGTGGGATACCGATATCGATCTGCAGTGCATAAGCATGGGCCAGGACCTGTTGGCCAGCCTGGACGGGGAGCTGTCGCTAGGCCGCCTCTGGGCCGCAGACGAGCCCGAGCCTGGCGCCGCTGGCCCCGATAGGCCGCAGCCGCTCTGGTTTGGTGAATATTACAACTGTTCTAATTACATTCTCAGACGTATAGCGTAGTGGCTATAAATGCCATCCAATGTCAACATGACAGCACGGCTATGCTCTTTAGTATAAGAAATAATAATACGCACAGGGATTCTTCTTCACAGAGGTTTCTGGGGCCCTGTACAAATCTTTCTGTTAGCGTTTACGCTATCCCATAATCTACATTAGCTGCGGAAAAGTGTTATTCACAGCTAATATCATTATATTATATATTATATTATATATTATTATTTATATTATATTATATTATTTATGTTATATTATATACTAGCTGCCCGCCCCGGCTTCGCACGGGTGCAATATTGATACTAATAATAATGTAAAAGATAAAAATGGTTATGGTGGTATATCCTTTAGAGATAATTAAATACAATCGCGGACTTTTATATCGATCATTTGAAGATATACTACTCCGTAGTACATTTATTTGATCTATCTCGTAAGGTTTACCAACCGTTTGCGATTTAAGCGCACAAAAATATGTGCCTATGATCACATTACAAATCTTTGAATATTTAGTTATTTATTAAATAAGAGAAAAAGATGCGAATTTGGAATAGTCTTGGTTTCCGATTTTCATTAATATTGTTTGATATTTGAGCGTTTTTAGCTGACCTCTACATCGTGTAAGGCATACTCCTACCAAATTTCAAGTCAATCGGCATAGTTCCTGAGATTTCGTGATAAGTGAGTTCACAAATGGGATCTTCTATATATTTATAGATATAGTTTAGTTGTCCCGCCCAGCTTCGCTTGAGTGAAAAAAATAAAAGCCATGGACCCAGTGGCGCCACCTATCGGATCCAATTATCAATCTAAACCATTCTCGAAACCACCTGAAGACATACGGATAATTTTATTAAAATCGGTCCAGCCGTTTACGATTCTATAAAGGACAAACAATCATTTTTATATTTATAGAAGATTAAATAAAAGAAAAGCCTTATAATAAAGATGCATATTATAAGTATAAAAAATAAATAGGTAACATAAAAACCAATACACATAGTTAAATTATTAGCAAAGTAAAGCGATTAAACGACAAACACAGTACGTTCACGTGTTACCTACGAACATTACAAAAGTATAAGAATATATATTGTTTGCAAAATTTACTGAACGGTATTGGATGAAATAAGGCACAGAGATAGAATATTAGCTGAATTAACACAGGATAGGACCGGTGTGTCACAGAGAATACAACAGTTGTCTTCTAGAAGTTATAGAGTGTTGTGAATATCGTTACAACAGATTTCTTGCCTTATTACCATAAGGGTAAAGTATTGAAAAACATACATATCATCACGCCAAGTCCCTAACGGGGTAGGCTGAGAGTATAGAGCCCCAGTTCTCTCTAGACTTATATGCCTCTTGCGCCTCGTACACATTCATCAGTCTCTTTATACATGCTCGTCGGTTTCGAGTACTCTTGACGTTCCCATCCTTGAGCGTCCGATTGATTTGATCTAGGTAGTTCGAACGTGGTCTTCCTCTGCCTCTTCTTGTACACACTTTCGCTTTGTATAATGTATATCTGTTTCGTCAATCTTATCGTCTCTATATGTCCAAACCAACCTAACATGCCTTTCTTCATCTTTTCAATCACACCCCCGTTCACTCATCACTTGATTTGAGAATCTTTTCATTGCGGATTCGATCTAAGATCGTTAGTCCGAACTGAAAAAAAAACCACAAAAATTGCCCGACTTGTCCCGACTCTACTAAACGTAAGTGAAGAACGACTCTCTCGCAATTGTTTTTTCCAGATGACATTTGTGTTTCGCGCCATAATGAATCTATGGTACGCGATAGTTTTACTTGTTATCGTCCATGGTATCCCATAACAATATGCAATAAATACGATTCTTGGTTTCCGATTAATATTGTTTTATATTTGAGCAACATCTATGTTTATGCGTTGAAATAAATTAATTAAATTTATTAATAACTAATTTCAATTTATTATAATGGTCACAAGTAACACTTGGTTAAATGTATAAATAATCGATTACAAAAAAAAAATAAAAAAAAAAGTTTTACTTCTTTAAATAATAATGAACATTGAATCGAATTCTTATTTTAAAACGCAAGTGAAGAACGACTCTCTTGCAATTGTTTTTCCCGGATAACATTGGTACTTCGCGCCATAAAAAGCAATGGTTGAAAAACGTGTTTTTTTTATTTAACGCCTTGCGGGTGGAGTTTCATAAAATCCGTTCTTAGCTGACCTCTACATCGCGTAAGGAATACTTCTCCAAATTTCAAGTCAATCGGCCTTATAGTTCCTGAGATTTCGTGATGAGTCAGTTCAAAAATGGGATCTCCTATATATATATAGATTATATACATTGCCAGTCAAATTAGGCATCGGATAGCGTGATCGCTGATAGAAAATGTATTTTCGGTTAAGTCTGCTACTTAACCGAACAGAGAATTTAGACAAATGTTCCCGGAACTCACGCTTCGAGAGACAATAAGGTTTGATAAGAAACGGGGAAACAAACTCCCTGGTTCCTTTTTTAACATTTGATCCCTTTTACGTGACCACTTTTACGTGACCACTTTTTCCGCCCCTAATGTCTTATAATGCACAGCGGGAGCGCTAACGGGGTGATGATTATCATGGCTATGAAAATAATATTCCAGGCGAAGATGACATGGAGTTAGAAGCGGAGTGGGGCGAAGGCCCGCGCAAGGAGGCGGGCCCCAAGGCTGGGGACGCCTTGCTGAAGGACTTGCAGAGCACGGTGCACCAGGCCAAGACCCGCATCGGAGACCTACAGGTCCAAACACTTCCTCGCGCCTCCTGTGTATGTCTTGCACTTACTATCAGCTTGGGTCGAGGGAACTTAGTCGGATAGCGTTCGGTGTGGGCGGTCTTATGAGATATACAGGCTGTCTCGGAGCGTAGAACAATTGGCTTCTAGAGATTATAGGTATCTATACTAATATCATTAAGATGTATAGTTTTTGAAGTTAGCAGCTAGTGATATTGCTGAAGAAAGCGCAAATATCAGATTTTTTATTATTTCTGTTTATAACACTCAAATCAAATCAAATTAAAAAGTCATATTTCATTGGACTCGCCATCTGTCACGTTGGCACCTATTATACCTCTGGCGGAAAGTGGGTGTGTGGGTATTATACAACTCTGCCTACCCCTTCGGGGACCCTTGTGGGAAGGCGTGAGGATATATTATATTATATTATTATATTATTTCATATAGGCCTAGAAGGCACTTATAAAACGTCGAAAAAGGTACACGGTTCGAGATGGTCGTTTCCATGGAGAAGAACCGACAAGAAACTCTGGTTACTTTACTTTTGGTTACACTGTTTGCAATACCAGTGGTGTAACTCGCGCGTCGCCGACCGTGCTGGAATCTTTTCACACCCATTTTTGTATATGAATTTTTTTGAAGAAGCTATTTCTCACCTTACGACTACCCTCACGCCTTCCCACAAGGGTCCCCGAAGGGGTAGGCAGAGGTGTATAGGTAATACCCACACACCCACTTTCCGCCAGAGGTATATTAGGTTACTACCCAAGGGAGCGATATTTAAGAGGAGAATTATAATAATATTAATAAGAGGATAATTAAATCTCATACCGAGTTTTATTCCTACATCATGTTAAATTCATCCACATGCAGTTACAATCAAACAAATAGCTCAAAAAATAACAGAATGTCAACATTTATAAAGGGAATATAATATTCGATAAATATATTTTTTTCTGAAATTATTAATACGTTTAAATACAAACTTTTCGTTACACCAGATTTTTTATGAAACAATATCTATACTAATATTATAAAGCTGAAGAGTTTGTTTGTTTGTTTGTTTGAACGCGCTAATCTCAGGAACTCCTGGTTGGAATTGAAAAAATATTTTTGTGTTGGATAGTCCATTTCTCTAGGAAGGCTTTAGGCTATATAACATCACGCTACGACCAATAGGAGCGATGCATAAATGAAAAATTTTGCAAGAACGGGAAAAAATATTCCTTTTAGAGAGCTTCCGTTGCGTGCGCTGCGTAAACGGTTTAAGTTACGAAAATATCATGTTGGAATGGTTCCTCTTTAAAAGTTCTAAAAAAACATCCGCGACAGCACATGTCTATCTTTTAAGATTGACTCACTATAACCTTTTTTATGGCAATCAAGTCCACGATGGGCTCCTGAACTACTTAACCGATTTCAATCAAATTTGCACAAGGTGTGCAGTTTGATCGAACTTAAAAGAAGGGATAGCTTACAACACAATTGGACCCGATAGGTGGCGCTGCGATCGTGTTTCAAGAAATTTTACTTTTTCACCCGGGCGAAGCTGGGCGGGACAGCTAGTTAATTTGTAAAGTATATTTTATGGTCATAATATGTATTGTCAACTTTTAAATTTTTTTTCGTTTTGATTGTGTCCTATCATAATTATATATTATATTGACGACCTTCTGGTCTAGTGGTTAGAACTCCTGACTGCGAAACTTGAGGTCGCGGGTTCGAATCCCGAGGGCTGATATTTGTGTGATGAACACGATTATTTGTATCTTAGTCTTGGATGTCCTATGTATTTATGTATATATTTATCTATATAAGTAAATATACCGTTGTCTAGTTTCCGTAACACAAGCTTTGCTTAATTTGGGACTAGGTCAATTTATTTCATATTTATTTATTTATTATATTATTGAGCAATTGTTCCATTTCTGAGGCATCCTGTAATAGAAAGGGAATCTATTTTTTTTATATTTATGTGTACGTATTTGATGTGTATAAAAAAATATACCCATTCACCGCTCGCCCCACCGGCCAAGATCGACGTGACCCCGAATCTTTTCCATTCTTTTATCAATATAGTTACTAAACCTTGAACCTTACTAATTATCACCCATCCAATTACTAACTGCGTGAATCGGTGCTTAACTTTGCAGAATTACCGATAATGCAACCTGTACCAACGGACGTGAAATGAAAATAGATTCTTATGAATGTTTGATAATGTTGAAAATTACTTTACGTAATTGCATGTACGATGCATCGGTTCCTCTTGCATGGACTGTGTCAAATGTTGCATGATGTGTGACCGATAGATACACATCGCATAATGTTCCTTATTGCTTTAGTGATAAAGTAGACATCCATATGAAAGTTACGACTAAGTTTGCTGCCACTAGTCAAAACAGTTTGTACTCAATGTTTCTAATAATAAAGTGTGTCTTACAATGAGATGTAGTTGTATTGCATGCTCTGATAAATATTAGGATTGATATGAAGAGTACTTTGAGTATTATTTTATATATTGGAAATTTTATGGGTGGCAGACAAGTACGCGGTTCGCCTGATGGTAAGCGGTTACCGCCGCCTATGAACGCGACACCAGGGGTGTAGCTCGCGCGTTGCGACCCTGACTCTTTTCACACCCTATTGTATCATACTATGACAGTGAAGCAAGTTCAGAGAGGGAACCATCTTCTGTGTGAAATAAAATGCATGTAATGCATTTCAGAGCCAGCTTTCGATGCCTTTCCACTAGAGATATCCTCTGTATTACGCAGAGGTTTAATAAGAGCGAAAGTTTACGTGTATATTTGTTCATTTTTCACGCAAAAACTACTGAACGAAAATAGATTAAACTTGGCATAGAGATAGATTACTAGCTGAACTGCAATGTGACGATAGCTGTAATGAAAGCAATTTCGCAGGATGAAGCAGCGGGAATGATGGAGGGTCTCCTGGATTTCGGCATAGCTGGACTGAAGAAGGGCCTCCGTTTTACAGGCCTCAGCGACGACTCGCAGGTAAGTTGAGTGGCTGGTGTGCATTTTACACATACATCGTTATCAAATCAAATCAAATCAAATAATTTAATTCAGACATGAGTCCATAGTGTTAGTATACAAGTTATATTTTGACCCATTAATAAAAATTATGGATGAAGAGAAAGAGGTCTGTAAGGCTAGAGAGAACTGGCGCTCTACTCTCTCTGCCTAGCCCATGAGGGACTCGGTGTGATGATATGTGTGTATGTGTTTTAGGTCTTGTATCTATTGATTGAAACGGAGTCAATACAAAACACATGTTTGATATATTTTCTTTATTATATCACAATTGTACACTATACGTATTTAAGTAGGCACTTACGTATATCCCCTTTATGCGTGCCACATGCGTACAAGTTTGGAATGAGCTTTCTGGAAATCGTAACGTAAAACAAAATGTTTCCTCTTTATAATCTTAATTCTTCAATTCTTTGTTGCTATTCCACTTATATGTAATACATAATTAATATTAGGGCATACAATACGGCTTTGGCAGTTTATATCAAACCTTCTCGCTTCGCGGAATCGCGGAGAAGTTTTTGGATATTAACCAAAGGGTTTTCTGCGCTTTCGTCGACTTGGAGAAGGCATTTGATAGAGTCGTACGAAAGGAACTCTGGGACGTGTTGCCTGGATATGAAGTGAGCAGTTCCCTATTGCATGCCGTGAAATCACTCTATACTTGATAGCGAGGCGTGCGTTAGGGTTAACGGTGAGATGTCACCCTGGTTTGATGTGAAGTCGGGGGTCAAACAAGGGTGTATCATGTCTGCCTGGCTGTTCATTATATATCTAGATAACTATCTGAGAGCACTAAGAACGAACGGATGTGGAGTGAAAATGGGAAACTTAGTGGTCAACTGCCTATTATACGCCGATGACGCGGTTTTACTAGCGTCATCAGAGTGCGAACTGCAGTCACTAGTTACCATAATGAAAGTAGAATGTGAAAGAAGGGGCTGCTGCCTAAATGCTGTAGGAACTAAAGGTTCTGGTATTCGAAAGAGATGAACAAGTGACCGAGTGTGCTATATCGGTAAATGGGCAAATTCTAGAGCAAGTGAATGAATTTGTATATCTTGGAAGCATGTTCACACGAGATGGAAAGTATGAAAAGATATTGAAAGAAGGATAACTGCCGGAAATAAGGTGAATGGAGCCATGTCGGCGTTGATGGGCAGCAAAAGTCTGAGCAAGAATGCTCGAGTTGCTGTCCACAACGCGATATTGGTACCTACCTTATTGTATGGCAGCGAATCCTGGGTATGGCAGAGGAAGTATGAAAATAGCTTGAATGCAGTCGAGATGCGATCTCTTCGGAAAATGTGCGGCGTCACGATATTAGATCGAATCCGCAATGAAGAGATTCGCAAATCAACTGGCGTGAATGAGGGCGTGGTTGTAAAGATGAAGAAAGGCATGTTACGTTGGTTTGGACACATAGAAAGGATGAGTGAAGAAAGATTGACGAAACAGATATACAAAGCAAAAGTGTGTGCAAGAAGAGGCAGAGGAAGGCCACGTTCCAACTACCTGGATCAAATAGATCGAACTCTGAAGGACGGGAACGTTAAGAGTACCCGAAACCGACGAGCATGTATGAAGAGACTGATGAATGTGGACGAAGCGAAAGAGGTATGTAAGTCTAGAGAGAACTGGCGCTCTATACTCTCTGCCTACCCCGTTAGGGACTTGGCGTGATGATATGTATGTATGAGTTTATATGTAACTTAAAGTTTACGTAACTTTAATTTAAATGTAACTTAAAGTTTACGTAACTTTAATTTAAATGTAACTTAAAGTTTACTTCACTTTAATTTAAATGTAACTTAAAGTTCACGTCACTTTAATTTAAATGTAACTTAAAGTGTACGCCAAGCATGGCATTGAATTGTTTCGTATTATATTCATAAAATATTTTCGCAAATCTACGCAAAAAGTGTACCAATGTTAAAAAAATATAAGCTTTTCTTCACCTTTCTTCTTTCGACAGGTTTGTCTTTGAACATGTGGTATTGGTAATTTACCTTTTAAAAACTTTGATTGACTTTTATAAATGCAAACACAAATCAAAAATATGTCATGTGTCATGTCAGTAACACAAATCAAAATATTTATTCAACGCAAGGGGCACGGGGAACACATATTGAACGTCACATACTGAATATAAAACAAGCTACCACCGTTTCCAAGAAAAAAAAAACCGTCTGGAGAAGAAACGGCGAAACAAACTCCCCGGTTTCCTTTTTTACAGTTGTTCCTTTTTAAGAAGTGGTAGAAACAACTAACTTAGATAACTCTCTATAAGAGGAGCAATTCATTGCTTTCATTCAAATAATCAAGCAGCAGAACTATTTTAAGTGTAGTCGACATTTGGTCGTAAGGGGCTAAGGGGGTTATAGCTCCGTAAAGTAATTATAATATACATATATTAAAAATAAATGAGCAGATTACAACAATTAATTACACGTGTATTTTAAAATCACTACAAACATAAGAGAAAATAAATGCAAGCAATAATATTTATTGCCGTTGAACTAGATATGTTGATTTTGAGCCATAAATGTTAGAAGTTAAAGTACATTGTATTAATTAACTAAAGCTTATATCTATCTGACAGTGAGAGGGTAATGACACTCAAATAAACTTATGTTGGATTATCAAGTGTCAGCTACTGATAATCAATATTTACTATGAAATAATAATAGCGACTATGATGGCCAATAAGCATGCGGTCTGATAAGCGGTAACCTTTGCACACCAGCCTCCCTAGACAAATTTCCTATCTTGTCACGCTCCTGCTATCCATATTATGGCAATGACATTATTTTCAGAAAACTATTTCCGCAACTAATGTCATGGCCATACAAATTACAGATATCGAATAGCGTGAGCGAGAACAGAAAAGGAAAGGTTGGGGCAGACGTATTACTCGCGCGATATTTTGTGGCAACGTCAATGTGAAATTATTATTTTCGTAGTTTCAGAGGTCACTCTAAGTTGATGCAGAACTAAATTAGCAGCGTTGATGTGTATAAATTATAGATAATTTCAGACGAAAAAAAGATTAAAAGCCCGAATGAAATTAATTAATTGTCGCTATGAATAACGCAATCATGTAAATAACGTTACGCTATGAGAGCAAAATGGATAATAGAAGACCGCATGCTTATTTGTCAGCTTAGAAAACTAATTGCTTATAAAAATATCCATAAAATTAATCTATACATCTACACAGATAAATAAAATTGGATTGTCTGTTTGTAAAATTGAAATAACCGCTTTTTACTAACTGTATAAGGATGTATACACGGTACATACACAAAATATATTTTTTTTAAATTTTTGTCTATCTGTCTGTCTTTCTGTCTGTCTGTTTGTTCCGGCTAATCTCTGAAACGGCTGGATCGATTTTCACTAGCATATAGTCGATGTAAAAAGGAGTAACTTAAGCTACTTTTATTTAAGAAATTGTTTTATATAAATTCCATGCGGACGTAGTCGCGGGCACAGCTAGTATAAAATAAAATTATGCTCATAAGGAGTTTGCTAAAATCGCCATAAGTACGTGAGCGCCAAAGGACACCAGTCTGTGTCAAGGATATTTCATTAAGACACTCTGGGTCGCTTTAAATGTATGTTGCAGCGACGACTCCGATTACCGTTATGGTAGACCTATTGAATAAACTACTCGTAAGTTATCCGATAACTAGAAGGCATCTTGCCGGTATTATTAATTATTATTTATTGGTAAAGCTTTCCAGGGTATTATGCGTTTTTACTACAAACTTTTAAAAAGCTAATAAAATGATATGTCTAAGGGTGTTCACTCGAGATGGAAAGTATGAAAAGGATATTCAAAGAAGGACAACTGCCTGGAACAGGCAAGAAAGCTTGGTACTGGTGCCATGTTTATTGTACGGCAACGAATCCTTGGTCATGTCAGAGGAAGGGTTAATAGTAGAAATGCATTTGTGATGCGTTCCTTTCGAAAAATGTTGGTAAAGATTGCCAAAGCAACTGGCGTGATCGCAGGCGCGGTTGTGTGTAAAGATGAAGAAACGCACGCTACGTTGGTTTGGACATATAGAAAGTTTGAGTGAAGGGAGATTGAACGAATCAAATACAATGCGAAAGTGTAGAGAAGAAGGGACAGAGAAATAACACGTTATCAAACAATCGATCGAACATTCGAGGATGGGAACATCAAGGGTACCCAAAACCGAGCATTAAGGATACTAATGAATAAATGATGGGCGAAACGAGAGAGGTCTGAAGTTTGAGACCTGGCGCTCTACTCTCTCTTAAGCTACCTCACATGTTAGGGATACGGTGTGATGAAATTTACGACATCTGAATCAATTAGATTTTACCTAATGGACAGCACATGCGTCAGAATACCACGAGTTTACAGTGTGATTAGTCCATGTCTTCCAATTCCGATGTCATCAAAGGTTTGAATAAATTCTCAACTATAGCCACCGTGACACCCATACCCAGACCGGCGAGTTCGACGAAGTTTTGAGTCAGAGGGTGATTACCACAGGCTGTTTTTATCCGTTCAATAACTTCTTTCCCCTCTTTTGATTTCGCAAACTTATCGAGATACCGTAGCGGTATCTCCGCGACGCTTTCGGAGGTTAGCACTTCCCTTACCTGATGTTCGTTCACAGTCTGCAAGGCCTCCAGAGCCTTGTCGTTGTATACTTCCTTTTTTGCCATTGTCAAGCAACGCATCATCGAAGATATTAATCTGACGCATTGCACAAATTTCGGCAACCCCACGTCGGTCACTTTGGCCTCTAAAGACTTTAGGAACAAGCTAGTGATGTTCTTAAGCCCCTCATTAAATGCCACTTTGATGGTTTCATTAAGTCTAGAGCCGTCGGTGTTTTCGTCGCTTTTTTGCTTTGTGATTAGCTCGAAAATAATCTTTCGACAGTCCTCGCTTCCCGTCAATTCTGCCATTTTCGGGTCAGCTTTTATCTTATAATTGAAGAAGCTTCTCACTTGATGAGAGCTCCCGTACAGTAAAATGTTGACGATAAAGTCCCACAAGGCTCGATGTTTCTTCTGATTTTTTAGCGAGCCGGTGCCGACTGCCTTGAGCAGGTCGGTCAGGTATTCCACGGCGAAGTACTCGGCGAATGCGAGGTGCACGAACCGCGGGGCGCCGTTGACGACATAGCTGACGATGCCAGACTTTTCCTGGCCGGTCTCGATTCTCCTAATGGTATCCTTCACCTCGCGTATTTCGCCAGGAGACATCACTTTCGCAATATCACTCTCTTTGTAAATTGCGAATAGAGCCAGTTTTTTGTGCTTTGTGACGAAGTTATTTCTTTCTTTTTCATATTTCTGTTCGAAGTCCTTGTTATTTTCGTCAATAATGCCTTCATCCATACAAAATTGTTTCAAAATAGATTCAAGAAAGCACTCGTACATACCAGATATGTTTGTGAAGAGGTTCCATTTTTTTTTTATTTCCCCGTCGTTGATACCTATTTTACTAAATTGAAACTTGAAGTAAGTAGCAATCACGTACATGTGCAGAGGTGTTCCTGCCAGCTGACCCTCTTGCGGGGATCCCGTCGTGCCAAGGAATTTGTCTAGCATAGTGTAAGCGTTTAATTTCCTTTGGACATTTTGGTGGGCAGTAGCGCTCGGCCAGTTGTTTCTTTTGCGAAATATGTAAGCCGAAAATCTGTAAACGACATGCAAAGCCATGCTCATCATTGGAACCAAACTTTCTTCTTCGTCTTGGTCCATCTTTAAAGAATTAGTGAGATAATCCAAAATGCCTTGGACATTGTTGAATTGTTCATAATGAATTTTTTCTAGCTGCAAGTTTGTTTTCCAAAATCTCTCAAAAAATCCTTCTTGTTGCAAAGTAGTTAGTGGCTCGAGTTCATAAGGCTTGCCAAATTCACGTTCTAAATAATTTTTTGTGGTGTTATAGGGGCAGCTCGTCACCCAAAAACGCTGCCCTGAAGACTTTAGACAACTAAGAAGCTTTATAACTTCATTCGTGTAGTGTGGACATATTTCATCAAAACCATAAAACAAAAATGTTATGTTTCCCTTGTTGAAAAAATCTATAAATAATTCTAGTTCGAGCAAAACTAAACTATTAACAAAAAGATCGCGATTTTTCAAAGTTGCTTTACCGTCCTTTATATCCACTTCGATTTTGGCATTGCCAATGATCTTGAGCGAAACTTTGCACAGAAAAACCAACGCTTCTTTTAGGCTGATGTCTGTTTTATCAATTTGCCAATTTGAGTACTCAAATGTGTGATCCCATAAGTTAACTCGTGATATCCACAAGTTTGGTTCGGCCTCCTTGGTTTTAAGTGCAACGTGGGTTAGAAGAATATGTTTGCCTTGGCTTCGTACGCCTGTCACTACGACTGCTGGATCATCGAGGTCCTTAAGGGTAGTGACCTGAATGACTGTATCGCCGCGTTTCAGCTGTCTGTCCTGGTAACACTTCTCTATGTTGGTATATTTTGAGTTTGTAAGCTCTAAGCCAACTTCAACCTTTTGGTTCTTAAATAGTTTTTCTAGAACCTCACCGGTTACCAATTCATGTGTGTTGTCATCTATTAGCATGTTCAGTGAGATTTTATCTCCTTGGAATGCTATTTGGGTTTGGGATAATACTGACGCACGGGCCTCGACGGTCATGTCTATCATATTGTTGCTGTAGTCTCGAATTGCCGTACTCTTACCATTCGGAAAGTATTGTATTAACCTTTCAGCTATAATTTCGTTTGAAATAAAAATGATTTTGTTTCCTTTGAAGTTTTGGACTATTTCTTTAAGCTTCTCACAGAACTCTTCGTATTTCGTTATATTTTCGTGGAGAATGGCCAAAGTATTCACTTTCGTTCGTTTTAGTTCAGTCATCATCATATAGTAGTCGTTCGCAGGTAGCTCAGATACGTAGTCAAAGTCAATGAATGTATAATCGCTGCAATTCTTCAAATACTGCCACGTTTTAACGCCGGTCAGCATGTTCGCATTCGTAATGATGTTTATTATTTTCGTTTCGATGTTATCCAGTCCTAAGATATTCACAAGCTCTTGTCGGAATTGTACAGCGGTCTTCTTAAAAATGTTTATGTTCATATGATTTAGAACAGTTAACAGTGGGCTTTGTACAACGTCCATCTTTGCTTGTTCGAATGTTTTGCTTTCGTTAGTTAGATATTCTGCTTCCTTCGGTTTCATCCACCATTTTTGCATGTCGTCATGGAAACTTGCAAAAATGGCATCAGTATGAATGCGAAACAAATATTCATTGACGCATTTTCCAGCATTATAGTTGGTATCTATTTCTTCTTTCACTTTTTTTTCTACAATTTGTTCTTTGCCTTGGTGTGTATAAATATACAGCCTGTCCAAAAAACCCCGAGCGAGGCTCTTATCATGTTCCGTACCATTTAAAGATATTCTTGGAAATTCACTAATATTGACTTTGATCCTGTATTGGCCTAAGTCCACGCCAGGAAGATTTTTGTTTAACTCCGACATAAATTCTTTGGCATACCCATATAGATTCCTTCTACTAAACATGAGTAGTTTAGTTTCCTCGTCTAGTTCAAAAACATTGCCAACCGCACCACCGATACCTGCGCTTATTCCTAAAATTCGTTTGTCCATCTGCTCATCGATTACAATAATTTTTTTATTTATTCTGGGATCAATTTTGGCATCAGTTATAAACGGGATGAATTTTTCCAGAATGAATCCTATCCGACTCGATTTGTTAATAGTCATATCTTTATTGCCAAATGAGTTTGGTATGGGAATCTCTTGAATAGCTAGCAGTTTTTTCAGTGCTGTTTGTTCGGTAGCCTCCTTAATCATTGCTGATGTTACTTGTACTTTTTGTAACTCTGATTGGTATGTTTGAAAATCTTCCTTCCCTAAAATCCCCTGAATGTTATTATTATCGCAGAATTTTAGTCTGTGTGCTTTCTCGTCAAACACAACTACATTGCCAATTAGATTGCTTACAGTATATGCAGACTGGAAGTGTATAAGTTGATTGAGGTAGCTCTCGATTTCGTCTTTTGTTGAATTTATTTTGTTGTGAATCATCACTATTTCGAAAAACATTGATTCTTTTAAGGCACACAGTATTTCATCCCTCGAGTCGAAAAAATCCTGACGGAACGCACCGATAAATTCATTAATGTCTGCATTCGAGCGCGTTATGTGTATAACACTTGTGGCCAAAATCACGTGATATTTTTTCATGTAATCGTCTGTCATCATCCCGCTAGTTTTATTATGCACAATAAAGTCTAAGAATTTCTTGCCCAATACCTTCATGTCCACTTTGATAATGATATTTGTTAGAGATTCTAAATCACTATCATCATAATCGTATCGAAATACCCCAGTGTTGCCAGGCTCAGTGATAATCAAATCATTTATCTTTGCACTCATTTGATTCTCGCTATCATTAACAGGTTTCTTTCTTTTTCCAACCAGCTCTTTTGCTGACGTGTAAAGAACAAAGTTAAATTCTACATCTTTAATATTCTCCTTAAAGAATATATCAGTGCTCGTAGGAGATATAGCTTTTATGATCTTTAGGTAACTGTTGAAATATTTGGCATAAGAGAAATCGCCGTTAACGCTCTGTAAATCCTCGACTGTAACTTTTCCCTTCTCGGGATCATCTCTGTGTTTAGCTTGTAGGAATAAATATATGGTTTTTTCAACGGCGTCTATGTCCAATTTGTATTTCAGGCAGACATCATCTAGGTCTCCAATGCCATTGATGTTCGAGCCCAAGTAGAACTTCTTAATAGCAGGAATATTTATCGCTCTGTGAAAAACGAGGCAAAGCATTTTAGACTCGTATAGCTGACCACCGGCGCCGCTGGTGCCGGGTCGCTTTGTGAATGTAGACACCTTCTTTTTGACAGTTTTTTTTGCGGAGACCTGCTTCTGGTTTGGAGTGGATGGTTCTAGAATTGGTTGGTTGGAACTAGTTGGAATTGGTTGGACGCTAGCCCGTGAGATGGCGCCTCTTTCAATGAGTATGCGTTTTATCTCCACACCTTTATCTCCTAAATCAATGGCAATGTCAAGTGGTGTTTTGTTGTCACTGTTAGGCTTGTTGAACGATGCGCCACTGTCCAAGAGCAAGGCGACAACCTCGGTCTCTCCATAACTCGTGGCAATGTGTAGTGGCGTGTTGTACTTGAATTGTGGATACACATCATTAATGATGGCGCCGGCCGCTATGTGTTCTTTTATTAGACTAACCTTATCGTTAACGTCCTTTGAAATGACTGTCAGATAGAGCTTACCATTGACAGTCAGCTGTTCTATTTCGTCCAGTTTCTGTTTTGAATCAACCATATTGAACAGTTGATGTGTGTCTGTATTGGCGTTCGACGTTTACCTTTAGTATGCGGTCGTCGCCACCGCTTCTGATTATGACGTGGATTCTCGTTATCAGCTTATCGCCGGGTACTCGACTCTGTGAATTGGAATTATTGTAAATCAGCAGTGATGTGTGTTTATCGTGCAAGCAACATGTGCAAGCTGGTGTAATTACTCTGAGTGAATGATACATAGTTATTTTTATTGTCTTTGTATGTTCAAGGATGTAAACGTCAGATTACTTGCCGGCAAGTATGTATGAAGAGATTGATGAAGGTGGATGAAGCGAAAGAAGGCTCTAGGTCGATTCAGAGTTGGCCGAGAGACATGTGAACTCTAATAAGACATACTACATCTAATAATACGCTGGTAGCATGAACTAAGGGATTCTTCATTAACAACGTAGAACCAATTTCGGCCTTTTTCGACTCCCCACGTAAGGCACATAACAGTACGTAAGATCTTACGTAAGATTTTATATGGTTTAAAAAAGTGTCATAATTATTTTTAGTTTTATACCACCGAGGCGGCCAACAAGCACGTGACCCGCCTAAGGACGCGTGCAAAACTAAATTTGCACTTTGGCTTTTACCGGGTACTGCACCGAGAAAGGGGCATGTAGAGACTGAAAGCCCTTTGACCCGTCAAGACCCTTGCGTGAATGGCCTATAAGCGTGGAGGGTCTGGTCGCTACGATAGAGTGTAAAACGGATAGAGTGAGCATAACTGGAAAAGGATTTTATCTAGAGGGTCTGTCCTGAAGAACAGTTACATACCGATCTAGATAATATAGGCTTAAAGCGGCCCGCCACGGCATCACACGAGTACAAACTTCGTTTTGTTATGTGTCAAAGGATTACTATAACAATATATACAATATGATTACGCAGCGTTTTCGATGAGAGCTTCCATACGGCTTGACCTTTTCCGACATTTTCAACAGTGGTCGGCATATTTCAACCATTGAAACAAAGTCCGGTCGTATACATAAACCTTCCACATGAATCAATCTATCTGTTGGTGTACATGAAATGGAAATCCATTCAGTTGTTTTTTGAGCTTATCGTTAACCAACAGACAGAAGCCCCTATTTTTCATTTGTGGTAGTGGGATTGATAAGCGTTGTTGATTGGAACGACCGTATTTTCATACCGATTTATGATAATACTTGCCAACGCAATAGATGGATAGCGAGCCGGTCGCCGTCTGTACCTACATACTTTAAATTCCTTCTGGAACTTATGTTGGTTTTAAGGTTTAGTTACTCAGGGGGTTTTTATTTACCTATTATATTCTATTCTTTAACACGCAGTGTTGACTTGTAGGTGCCAACCTTAACTACTCAGTCACAAAGTCTCTTCAAGAACTAGAGTTATCTAGCAGTAATTTTTTTTTTCCACTTGGGTGGCAAACAAGCATGCGGCCCGCCTGATGGTAAGCGTTTACCGCTGCCTATGGACGCTTGCAATACCAGGGGTATCACTCGCGCGTTGCCGACCCTGCAGGAATCTTTTAACACCCTTCTTGAAGAACTCCATGCTGTACTCTCCAGGGAAAACCTCAACGGGGAGCTCATTCCACAGCCTGAGCGTTCGCGTAAGGAAAGTCCTTTAGAACTGCGCAGTGCGAGACCTTGTTGTTTATGTAGGTATGTTTTCATGTAATAGTTAAGTTAAAAGTTTAACCCTTCATATGGTGGCTATACGTTGCCGCTATGTAACTAAGCATAATAACGTTATTGAAAATAGACTCGAATTTTTATTATAAACTAGCTGTCCCGCCCAGCTTCGCCCGGGTGAAAAAGGAAATTTTCTTGAAACACGATCGCAGCGCCACCTATCGGGTTCAAATTGAGATGTAAGCTATCCTATCTTTTAAGTTGGATCAAACTGCACACGGTGTGCAAATTTGATTGAAATCGGTTAAGTTGTTTAGGAGCCCATCGCGGACTTAATTGCCATAAAAAAGGTTATAGTGAGTCAACCTTAAAAGATAGACATATGCCGACGCGGACTTTTTTTTAGAACTTTTAAAGAGGAACAATTCCTCATTCATGATATTTGCGTAACTTAAACCGTTTAAGCAGCGCACGCAACGGAAGCTCTCAAAAAGGAATATTTTTTCCCGTTCTTGCAACATTATTAATTTATGCTTCGCTCCTATTGGTCGTAGCGTGATGATATATAGCCTAAAGCCTTCCTAGAGAAATGGACTATCCAACACAAAAAGATTTTTCAATTCCAACCAGTAGTTCCTGAGATTATCGCGTTCAAACAAACAAACAAACTCTTAAGCTTTATAATATTAGTATAGACGAAATGATGTAAGTTATATAATATGAATCAGAATTATTTTATCGAGCGTTTGAAGTTCTGGAACTGATATGCGAAGTACTAGTAATATAATTTAGTGTACCTATTTTAAAACGAGCTGTTAAAGTTATGATAAAAATGGGGCTTAAAAATTGGTGCACCTAAAAGTCACACCTAAAAGTCACACCTAAAAGTCACACCTAAATACAAGCCGTTTCGGCTCTATTTTCTTTATACAAAGATGGCAAACAATGCCTGATGGTAAATGATAACCGCGGCTTATGCTCGCTTGTAACACTAAGTGTATCGCTCGCTTATTGCCAACCCTGCCTTTCATACCCTTCGTGATGAACTACATGTTGTAATCTTTTGGTTTCTATTCCGTGGGTGTCCCTGCTTTCCTGCTTAGTTAGGTTTCCAGAACATTCTAAAGAATATCTGGCTGGCTGGCAGTACATTGACTCGTCGTCTTATGTTGCTAGCTTAACTATTGCTTTAACACGGTCGTTAACACGTCCCAACACTTCACATAAAACAAAAGTTGTGTATGTTTGTTCCACTTTGACGCAAAAACTACTGAACGGAATGGGATGGAATTTGGCGCAAAGATATATTATTAGCTGGAATAACATATGGACTATGTTTTATTGGAATTGTGGGGAACAATAAGTTATTATTCTTAATATATTTAAAGTACGTGTCACGCTGTTTGTCCGCGATGGGCTCCTAAACTACTTAACCGATTTCACTCAAATTTGCACACCGTGTGCAGTTTGATCCAACTTGAAAGATAGGATAGCTTACATTACAATTCGACCTGATAGGTGGCGCTGCGATCGTGTTTCAAGATATTTTACCTTTTCACCCGGGCCAAGCTGGGCGGGACAGCTAGTTATTATAAAATAATAATATATCCTCACGCCTTCCCACAAGGGTCCCCGAAGGGGTAGGCAGAGGTGTATAGGTAATAACCACACACCCACTTTCCGCCAGAGGTATATTAGGTGCCAACGTGACAGATGGCGAGTCCATCGCCGTTACTCAAGCACGACTATACATACGCCTTTGAATTTCTTCTCAGACGTATGCAGGTTTCCTCTCGATGTTTTCCTTCACCGTTAAGCTCGTGGTGTGACTAATCACTGTACTTTAAGTTCAGAAAAACTCATTGGTACAGTCGGGATTCGAACTTGCGACCTTTGCGTCGCAGGCAACTGCTCGAACCACTCGGCCACCACGGCTTTTTATTCTATAGAGCTAGTTATTCTATAGAGCTTAAATAGCGTGTAGGTAAATACCTTGGCGAAGCATATGAATTCCCATAAGAAGTCCGTTCCTTTGTTCTGTTCCCTCCAATAGGCGACTCGGAGTTGTCTGGGGAAGTCCCAGCACCACGCCGCACCGGGTGCCCCGCCTTACGGAGCAAAGCCTTTCTAGTTTTATCACTTCACATTTTTAGTAAGTAATTATTGACCGATGGTAAATTTTGAATATCGAAAACAATTTAAAAATACATGTTATAATGTTTTTGTGTAACAATGTAACAGATGGTCTTGCGAACGCCGGCTTATCGAATGATGAGACACAACATTGAAGTGTTAAATTAAGTGGTCAAATTAGGGCGCTTAGACACTGTCGGTCGGGGATCCTTTAGAAGCAGTAGTTAGGGGATTATTATATAACTAGCGGTCCGTCCCGGCTTCGCACGGGTGCACATAAGATTTTTTTTATAATAATATATCCTCACGCCTTCCCACAAGGGTCCCCGAAGGGGTAGGCAGAGGTGTATAGGTAATACCCACACACCCACTTTCCGCCAGAGGTATATTAGGTGCCAACGTGACAGATGGCGAGTCCATCGCCGTTACTCCAGCACGACTATACATACGCCTTTGAATTTCTTCTCAGACGAATGCAGGTTTCCTCTCGATGTTTTCCTTCACCGTTCTGCTCGTGGTGTGACTAATCACTGTACTTAAGTTCAGAAAACTCATTGGTACAGTCGGGATTCGAACTTGCGACCTTTGCGTCGCAGGCAACTGCTCGAACCACTCGACCACCACGGCTCTTTTTTTATAAAATAAAATATAGCCTATGTCACTCAGGGGAAATGTGGTGAATTTCCAGGTTTCCAGTAATGAGCTCCTTGGGGAGGGGGGAGGATTGTTACATTGTGTTGGAAGCAGAGGGATTAAACCTTATGCTGCCAACACACTATAACACTCCGAACACAGAGTGGCAACACGCAAGTGATACTTCGGTGTCGTGAGCGTAAATAGGCTACGGTAACCGTTTCCCATCAGGTGGGCCGTATGCTTGTTTGCCACTCTTGTTGTATAAAAAAAATTTAGCTTTCCAATGGTGAAAGAATTTTTCAAATCGGTCCAGTAGTTTCGGAGCCTATTCAATACAAACATACTTACATACAAACATACTTACATACAAATCTTTTCTGTTTATAATATTAGTATAGATGTGGCACAGCCTTCCTCAAGGTAGGCTAAAACAAAAGCATGTTACCTGATTGATGGTATACGGTTCCCACCAAACATACATTTGGAGATATATAAGAAAGATAAAGAGAAAATGATACATACCTGATAAGAAATGACAAAATATAAATAACTGAAAACTGGACAGGAAAATTAAAAAAAATAAGGTAATACATACATACATATCATCACGCCAAGTCCCTAACGGGGTAGGCAGAGAGTATAGACCGCCAGTTCTCTCTAGACTTACATACCTCTTTTGCTTCGTCCACATTCATCAGTCTCTTCATACATGCTCGTCGGTTTCGAGTACTCTTAACGTTCCCGTCCTTCAGAGTCCGATCTATTTGATCCAGGTAGTTGAACGTGGCCTTCCTCTGCCTCTTCTTGCACACACTTTTGCTTTGTATATCTGTTTCGTCAATCTTTCTTCACTCATCCTTTCTATGTGTCCAAACCAACGTAACATGCCTTTCTTCATCTTTACAATCACGCCTTCATTCACGCCAGCTGATTTGCGAATCTCTTCATTGCGGATTCGATCTAATATCGTTACGCCGCACATTTTTCGAAGAGATCGCATCTCGACTGCATTCAAGCTATTTTCATACTTCCTCTGACATACCCAGGATTCGCTGCCATACAATAAGGTAGGTACCAATATCGCGTTGTGGACAGCAACTCGAGCATTCTTGCTCAGACTTTTACTGCCCATCAACGCCGACATGGCTCCATTCACCTTATTTCCGGCAGTTATCCTTCTTTCAATATCTTTTTCATACTTTCCATCTCGTGTGAACATGCTTCCAAGATATACAAATTCATTCACTTGCTCTAGAATTTGCCCATTTACCGATATAGCAAATAAGGTAATATATAAATTAATTAAAAAATAATAATAATAATTACCTTAAAAAAATTTGCAAAACCTTATGTTATGTCAAAAAATACATTTCGAAATTATTTCGCTTGCAGTAAGCCTAACACTGATACGGATGAAACAGAGACACAAGATACGTAGCGTAATGTATGAGTGAGATAGAATTATAATTTATGCCATGCTTCGGCACTTTGCACGTGTAAGTCGAATAGTAAAAAAATGACTTTACGTAGAGGAAATAAAGCTTCGAATTCAATAATTATAACGTGGACGTGACCTTCATCCAGAATACAGTAAATTTTGTGCCGAGTAATAAGGAAACTTATTGGTCATAGTTAAGGTCTTTATTCCTCTGTCGGATTTAGAGCTATATTGACATAGGTGTTGCTGAAAATATAAATGATTGTTTATGTTTGGCCAAAAACGCTATTGAACCTGAAGCTACAAAATCTATGAATTTTCTACTGTTAGAAAATAGTTGAGGAAAAATAATGTGTTGGTCGAGTTGTTCGAGTAGTCGCTTGCAACGCAACTATTCCAAGTTCGCGTACCGACTGATTGCGTTGAGCTTAACGGGGAAGTAAAATATCGAGACGATATCAGTATGTTTACTCTTTGAGAAATAGCGATGGACTCGCCATCTGTCACGTTGGCGCCTAAAATATACTTCTCATCACAAAAATCGTAACAACTTGTAAGTTTATGTATTGTAAGGTTTATCAGACGACATTCGACATTTATACCTAAATTTTCCTCAGGACAAATCCCCGTCCCATCTCAGGGACAAGCCTGGCGACCAGTCCCCTCCTGCAGAGGCTAGATGCAAAGCCATCCCGGAACACACACACGCCATCACATCTATCACCCATAAAGGTTGGTATTTTTCTTTTTCATAGACAATGTCAACCTCCTTTGGGGAAAACGTGTTTAGAAAATCTGTATGCCTCTGTGAGGAAATTCGGAGATACATACATATAGTGTATGTGCCGTGTCGAGCCAGAGACACGGGTGGAAAGTCACTCACGTGTGTTGTTCGACTTCATCAGGGCCCTTTGTAATTAGGCAATGTTATTGCTGATTGCATATAATTATGAACAACTAGGTGTACCCTGCCACGCTTCGCTGTGGATATGTGACTCATGCAAAAAATACATAAAAACAATCCTTGATGCGGATTATACGTCATGCTGAAGTTTCAACTCGATCGGGGCAGAACTTTTTGAGTTTTTGAAGCGTACACAAAGCAACATATCATTTTTATATATATAGATATTTTATCAACGATAACAAATAATAATTTAATTTAAGAAGTCGTGGTGGCCGAATGGTTCGAGTAGTTGCCTTGCCTGCGAAGATCGCAAGTTTTAATCCCGACTGTACTGTGACTTTACGGTGACGGAAAACATCAACTGGGAAACCCGCGTACGTTTTAGAAGCAAATCAAAGGCATATATAGTCGTCTCGCTATCTGTCACGTTGGCACCTAAAATATATCAAATTTCATTTCCATAAAAAAGGTTATAGTTAGTCAATCTTAAAAGATAGACATATGCTGTCGCGGAATTTTTTTTAGAACTTTTAAAGAGGAACAATTCCCTCATACATGATATTTGTGTAACTTAAACCGTTTACGCAGCGCACGCAACGGAAGCTCTCAAAAAGGAATATTTTTTCCCGTTGTGGCAACATTATTTATTTATGCTTCGCTCCTATTGGTCGTAGCGTGATGTTACATAGCCTAAAGCCTACCTAGAGAAATGGACTATCCAACACAAAAATAATTTTTCAATTCAAACCAGAGGTTCCTGAGATTAGCGCGTTCAAACAAACAAACAAACTCTTCAGCTTTATAATATTATTGGTATTGATGATGATGATGAGACATAAATATTTGGTTGACAGATGACAGCGAAGTGCCCACCCCGCCTCTAGTGAAGCAACATAGAGTCATATCACAGGATAGCGTGGTAAGTTCAATAGACAAGTACTATTTGCTCGCACCCGGTCGCAACCTGTTGCCATACAATACTGGGGTATCACTCGCAAATTGTCGACACTGTAGATACTGATCGTAGTAACTGTGCTAGCAGCATACATAACGAGTGATTACGTGTATACCAAGGAGTACAATGGGTAAAAAGCTGGCGCGTGCCATAGATTGAACTGTCAATTGTTGCAACAAACTGCGCTAAAATATAATATATCCTCACGCCTTCCCACAAAGGTCCCCGAAGGGGTAGGCAGAGGTGTATAGGTAATACCCACACACCCACTTTCCGCCAGAGGTATATTAGGTGCCAACGTGACAGATGGCGAGTCCATCGCCGTTACTCAAGCACGACTATACATACGCGTTTGAATTTCTTCTCAGACTTATGCAGGTTTCCTCTCGATGTTTTCCTTCACCGTAAAGCTCGTGGTGTGTCTAATCACTGTACTTAAGTTCAGAAAAACTCATTGGTACCTACAGTCGGGATTCGAACTTGCGACCATTGCGTCGCAGGCAACTGCTCAAACCACTCGGCCACCACGGCGCTAAATTCACTTTAAAAAAAGTGACGAGTTCTCTTAATTATTGTCGTTAACTTGTTTTATTCTGATATTACTATACGATACAAATGTTATCCGATTCATGACATTGACATTAGCTGCAGAGACTTCTCCGCAACTAACGTTATTGTCATACATTGGATAGCACTTACAGCTAGCGTGAACGCTAACAGAAAAGGATTTAGTTTCGCGCCCCTGCTATGCCCGATAGGAGCTATGGTTCATAGTATGTGCTTGGTATTGTGCCCGCAGCCAACCCAGAGCCGGCCAGCAGGCCAGCTTGGGGGCCTAGAGTCGGGCGCGTCGTCCCCCGAGCCTCAATACGAGGAGGCGGCCGACCTGTCCACCAGCATCGCCAAGCTGCGCTGCCTGCTGCAGCAACGCGCCGACACGGAACAAAGGTGCTAAAGACATAAGTGTATGTATAGTAGCTTTTCTGGTGTCAATTTTCAAGTGATTGAACTTGTATATCTTCACGCTTTCCCACAAGGGGTAGGCCGAGTTGTCATACAGCCATTTAGATAGGATATATGTAGATTTAGGTTTTAACGTGACACGTGACGAGTCCAAAGCCGTTTCCCTAGTACGGCTACATACGACGTTGTATTTCTTCTGAAACTTATGCAGGCTTACTTTCAATGTTTTCCTATTTATTTAATTTATTTATAATTTGCCGTGTCCCGCGGTTTGAAATGTAAAGTTCGATTTAATGGTATTTTTTTTCTGGAATAAATTATATCGTAGGTGTTAATAGAGCTAATACCTAACAATGATGAGAATGAGACAGATTACATCCAACTCTATTGAGTCGTTCTGACGTGATTGAGTAACAAACATACTCACAAAATTCACATAAATACCTAATATTATATATTTAAATGTGTATATTTGTATTAGGATTTAAGTTTCATTATTTTCAAGTTGATCAACGAAAAGGCGTCCATAACATGTATGCGTGGGTGAGCAAGACATGAGGATTGGTTTGGCTGTGTCTAGGGCGGAGGCTGGTGGGGAGGCTGCAGGGGGTGCGGGGGGTGCGGGGGGTGCGGGGGGTGTGGGGGGCGAGGCCGGGGGGGAGGTGTGGTGGGAGCGCGCCGAGGAGACCCGCGGCCGCACGCAGCTGCACCACTCGTCGCGGCCCGTCGACACCGCCACACTTGCAGGTCTGGTGCTTCTTTATACTTCACTAGCTATATACCGCTGTTGCACCCTCGTGAAATTAAATCTCTCCTCCCACAATGGTCCCCGAAAGAGTAGGCAGAGGTGTACAGGTACTGATTACACACCCACATTCGGCCTGTGTTATATTTTAGGTGCTTACGTGACAGATGGCGAGTCCGTCGCCGTTTCTCTAGCTCGCTCAAACAAACAAAATTCTGGATATCATTTAAATAAATTGATATATATTTTTTTTATTACCATAAAGGTAGTAACTAAGCACGCGGCCGCCTATTTGACGAATCACTAGGGGTATCATATAAAAAGAAACTATAAATTGATTTGTGTTTAACGATTTAATTAAGGGTAGCTACCCAACTGGGTACCCGTCCTTATCTGAATTAAGGTTTCAGACGAGTACGACATGAGTATTGAGAGGAACCCGTCCCCGGGGCAGGCCTCCAACAACATGCAGAGGTTGGATAAGTAAGTTCATTACTGTCCCTATTTGTACGGCCCGGAGTTTGTGCTTGCGCAATGGTTTGCTTTAATAAATACAATTTGTGCTTAGAGGTGTATTTTTTAAGCCGTTAAGGTATGTGAACTATCATGCAACGCGCCTCTAAGTAAGCGGGTTGGCGTTGCGATCAACAAAAAAATACCTAGTTTCAAACTAAGCAAAACTTGTACTATATGTAATAAAATAATATATCCTCACGCCTTCCCACAAGGGTCACCGAAGGGGTAGGCAGAGGTGTATAGGTAATACCCACACGCACACTTTCCGCCAGAGGTATATTAGGTGCCAACGTAACAGATGGCAAGTCCATCGCCGTTACTCAAGCACGACTATACATACGCCTTTGAATGTCTTCTCAGACGAATTCAGGTTTCCTCTCGATGTTTTCCTTCACCGTAAAGCTCGTGGTGTGACTAATCACAGAAAAACTCATTGGTACATCGGGATTCGAACTTGGGACCTTTGCATCGCAGGCAACTGCTCGAACCACTCGGCCACCACGTCTTGTACTATATGAATATATAGGTATATATTTATGAATATGTAAGACATCCAAGACTAAAGTAAAAATACTCTTGTTCATCACAACAATATCTGGCCTCAGTGGTAATTGAACTTGGCAGCCAGATGCTCTGAATAGACGCCCGTCAAAAGACTGTTGTAAAATCTTCATCCTATTTTTGATCCCACTTGGAGGGATCACACTTTTATTCAGCACCGAATGACTTACAGCCGGTTTCTGGTACAATTTTAGCACGACGAATTAGTCAACAGATTGTCACAATAACAATCTGTTAACAATCTGTCATCGAGCTTTGAGTTTCTAGAACGCAAATCATCGAAAAATTAACTAATCTACTGTTGACAACCGAATGATTTTTTAATGTATGTCTATTTCCCTCTAGCTTATAGCTTCGTCTTTGTCTTCCGGGAGCTGAAGTTTCGTTAGTTGGACAAAAGTTTGATTTGTTGTTGTTTATCTTGTTGGTTTAGGTACTTCAGTTTTCGTGTGATAAACAAGTGTAAAGAATATAAATGAATAAAGTGTAAATGTTAAAATGCCACCGCTGTCGCGTAAAAATTACACAGAACGCGATCTATCTATTTATATTTTATTCTAATACTTATATTATATCATTTATAGTAATTCAACACATAGGTAGGTTCCCGACAGGGCTGATGATGATGATTTGAAACTTGCCAATTTCTAATATTTTTGCTATTATTAAATGATTATTTCGATTTCTGTAACTTTACACACTTATGTCTTAGGGTTTGTCTTAAGAGATTCATATTAAGAAATGATCAGATTAAAAATCAAATAAAATTAAATGAATAAAAAAATAACCAATTCAAAACTAAAAATCAAAGGCAATGTTCTATTAAAATTTCAACGTAAGGAATTAGGAAACCAAATAGCATTATTGATACAAATTAAGTTTTATATTAATATTGCTATAAAAAACGATAAATAAAAATCGATTATTTTGTAACATCCCTATATACTATTAAATCCGCTTAGAAATTGCAGTTAAAATCGGAATACTTGCGTTAACACGTCGATAATTCCTCGATAATCTACAATTAAAAATTGTATGTCAACAATCTGTTAACAAAGAGAAAATGCGTTCAGAAACTCAAAATGGCTCTAATCGGCAATTGATTTGGGATTTGACATACCGTTGACAAACTGCCAACAGTTTGTCAGTTGAAGTTTCTAGCAACCCAAACTACGTCTAATCAGAGATTGACAATCTGTCACGTAATTTGATGGATAGAAATGCGTACGAGAAACCGGCGGTTAGCGAGACAATAAGTACATTATACATTTAGTTAATATCATAATAAAACTCTTTTAAAAAACTCGTTTTCGTATAGGCTTTTCCAGCGCACAGTGACGGGCGTGTTCAATTCCATCAAGACGGCTGTAGGGGCCGAGGGCGAGGCCCCGCCCGCGCCGAGGCCCGCGCCGAGGCCCGCGCCGAGGCCCGCGCAGGCCTGGGCCTACGTGTGCGCCGCCGGGGACCGCGGGGTGAGGCCTCACGCACACTGGTGGACCCTTCACATGATTGGCATTCCAATCGACATACAATACTTTATAGTTAGGACTAGCGGAGCTTCGCTTTTAATTTCTATTTTTCTTCTCGTCTTCCTAGGAGGCTCCCCGAATAGTTTAGTAGAGGTTTAATAGCACTCACCTCTAACAGGACACGTATTTAGGTACCGACGTGACAGTCGGTGAGTCCATCGCCGTTTCTCAAGCACAAATGTACTTTACAACCAACGTTTTGGAATTTCTTTTCGAACGTATGCACGTTTCTCTCCTTCCTCACGATATTTTTCATAGATACAGGTGTGTATGTGTATGGTAGCAATGTGTCAGTGTGCGTGTGTCAGGTGTGCGCGAGTGTCCTCCGGCTGGTGGGCGCGGGCCGGGCGCTGGTGCCCGCCGACGCCGCGCTGGACCCTCTGCGGGGCCCGCCGCCGCCGCCCGCCGCGCCCGAGGACGTGGGTAAGAATACACACACACACACACACGTCCCCACACAAACACACACACACGCGCGGTGCTCCTTAGCCGCAGACAATACTAGACAATACCATACAATACTAGCGACGCATCACATTTATTGTCAATGTGATGAGTCATAGACTGAGTACGTGAGACTGATACGTACGTGCCACTTTCTCCTATCAAAATATTTTTGGTTATGGCAGTGTAATATATAATATAAGTAATATAATATATCCTCACGCCTTCCCACAAGAGTCCCCGAAGGGGTAGGCAGAGGTGTATAGATAATACCCACACACCCACTTTCCGCCCGAGGTATATTAGGTGCCAACGTGACAGATGGCGAGTCCATCGCCGTTACTCAAACACTATACATACGCCTTTTTGAATTTCTTCTCAGACGTATGCAGGTTTCCTCTCGATGTTTTCCTTCACCGTAAAGCTCGTGGTGTGACTAATCACTGTACTTAAGTTCAGAAAAACTCATTAGTACAGTCGGGATTCGAACTTACGACCTTTGCGTCGCAGGCAACTGCTCGAACCACTCGGCCACCACGGCTTATTAATTAAACATTTCACACAAGGTTATGGCAGCAACTAGTTTATCACATGATTACACCTGAAGAGTTTCCTTACGGCCGTTTTTGCACCGGAGCCTTTGGTGACACAACTACGCCTTTACGTGTGCATGTAATGATTAATCGCTAGTGGAACTGATTCACCAGATATGATTTGTGGTCCAGAGGAGTGGTGCGCCTGGTGCGGGCCGGGGTGGGGCGCGGCTTGTGGGGCGGCGGCCGCGGCGGGGCTGCTGTGCTCGCACGTGGCGCACCGCATGGCCACCCTACTGCTGGCAGGTACGTGCTACTCAGGCCGCGGCGGGGCTGCTGCGCTCGCACGTGGCGCACCGCATGGCCACCCTACTGCTGGCAGGTACGTGCTACTCAGGCCGCGGCGGGGCTGCTGCGCTCGCACGCGGCGCACCGCATGGCCACCCTACTGCTGGCAGGTACGTGCTACTCAGGCCGCGGCGGGGCTGCTGCGCTCGCACGTGGCGCACCGCATGGCCACCCTACTGCTGGCAGGTGCGTGCTACTCAGGCCGCGGCGGGGCTGCTGCGCTCGCGCGTGGCGCACCGCATGGCCACCCTACTGCTGGCAGGTGCGTGCTACTCAGGCCGCGGCGGGGCTGCTGCGCTCGCACGTGGCGCACCGCATGGCCACCCTACTGCTGGCAGGTACGTGCTACTCAGGCCGCGGCGGGGCTGCTGCGCTCGCACGTGGCGCACCGCATGGCCACCCTACCGCTGGCAGGTACGTGCTACTCAGGCCGCGGCGGGGCTGCTGCGCTCGCACGTGGCGCACCGCATGGCCACCCTACTGCTGGCAGGTGCGTGCTACTCAGGCCGCGGCGGGGCTGCTGCGCTCGCACGTGGC
>JACCPG010000212.1:31834-81846 GCA_016069955.1 Drepana arcuata
TCTTGTCCTCACCGTGTTGGTATCTTCCAGATCTAGCGGAAACCCTAATCACCACGTGGTTGGAAGACTTCGGCTCCTGGCTGAGGAAGCAAGTGTTCGTGGCATTCGAGCAAATGGCCCAACAAGAGGAGCCCGTTGCCAAGGATAAAGCAACTTTACGCCCTTTCGATAAGGACGAGACTTGCGCGGCCGTGCTGGCGAAGATTCCATGTGAGTATGGTACTTGAAAAAAGTTGTACTTTACAAGTATATTACGTCTTATCGAGAACGTATCGGGAAGTCATTGATATTTTTCTCAAACGCATGCAGATGAGATGAGAATCCTAGGTATGTCAGAAGAAGCATGAAAAAAGCATAAATGCAGTTGAGATGCAATCTCGACGAAAAATGTGCGGCGTAACGATCTAAGATCGAATCCGCAATGAAGAGATTCGCAAAATAACTGGCGTGAACGAGGCTGTGGTTGTAAAGATGAAGAAAGGATTGTTACGTTGGTTTGGACGCATAGAAAGGATTAGTGAGAATTGGTGCTCTATTCTCTTTGCCTACCCCGTTAGGGATGTGTGTATATATACGTATATATATATATTAAATACCCCTCCGGGGACCCTTGTAGGAAGGCGTGAGGATATATTATATTTATTTTGTATATTAACTAGCTGTGCCCGGGACTTCGTCCGCGTGGAATTTAACAAAAAAGTTATTGTTTAGTTTCCAAAACAAAACTCTAAATTATTCCTTTTAACATCAGCTATATGTAAGTGAAAGTCTCGTTAAAATCGGTCCAGCCGTTTCAGAGATTGCCCGGAACAAACAGACAGACAGATAAAATTAAAAAATATATATATTTTGTATACACCCATACAGACACTCCAATTATATTTATTTCTATTGAATTATTTATTTTGCAGTAGTGTACGTGTTCGGTGAGGAAAGCCTTTCGGGTGCAGTGCAGCTGGTCATATCCAGCTTCAGCCATAAGGAGGTGAACAAGGACTTCATATTGAGGGTCATCGACCTGATCGCTTTGCACTTCAAGAACTCTGCTGAAGCCAGTCATCCTACGTTTGATAACAACTAAAGATTCCTATGGAGGACTTGGAGAACATTTCCTGAAAGGAATCCTGCTCTCTGCACTTCAAGACTTCTACTGAAGCCAGTCACCTTAGAGGAGAGTATGAAGTTCCCAAAATCGAAGAAGTGGAAACTCTTCAACCAATTGGAGTCTGACTTCCAAAAAACCTTATCATTCACTGGTAAGCGATAACCCCATCTCAAGAGCTTGCAACCAAATCTTAATCTCGGGGCGTTTCATCGGTGTAAAAATCTCTTATTTATGTATATCTCTTATTATGAATATGTATGAAATGTACTTTAAACCTATCTATTCTATAGAAATATAATATAAAGTTACGTATATGAAATCAATATATATCTTCACGCCTTCCTGCGAGGGTCTCCGAAGGGGTAGGCAGAGGTATGTAGGTAGTAATCACCCACCCACTTTCCGCCGGAGATACATAGGTGCCAACTTGACTCAAGCACCTCATGACTCTTTTTCTTCTCAAACGTATGCAAGTTTCCTCTCGGATTAAAAAAAAAATATTCCGGATTTTTTTTCCATATACCATTTATTTCAGCTTATAATGTACAAAATTGAATCAATATCACAGGGTCGCTTACAACTAGAGATATGGTCTCGTAGCTGGCAACACTTTTAAAATAAAAATGTTACATTGTAAAAGTGCTGCCAGCTTACAATTGGGTACATAATAAATTAATTACATTTTAAATACAAAAAAATTTACGTGAGCCGTCACGGGACGCCTGGCAAATGTGAAACGTTGACATTATTTTGTAAAAGTAATATGCAGAAAAGAACAGATTGTGATAGGAACTAAATATGTCATAATGATAAAATAAAATATTACGATTTTTTTTCCAGATAACGATGACTATTTATTGAATAAACATTTATTTTCATTAAATACAAAAATTTACGAATTTATTTCAAATCGTAACTACTTAATTCGTTTAATCAGTGACTTCGGTAATAGTTATATTCGATGTTTCCTCTGAGGACGGTATTACTGTGACAATTGGTCGATGTTAACTGAAGTATGGCGACGCGTCGCCACGGCATGCGTCGCCACGCCAGAAATCGGTTTTACGTGCGGCAATAGATGTTTCACATCAAAAGTACATTCCCTTACATAATAATTTATAACGTTCATTAAATATTATAGGAATTCGTCACATGTTGTCGTATGCGGTAATCTGCATCGTTAACGTCAGTGTGACAGTCGGGAAGGCTAAGATCAAGTCGTTGCCTCGTTTCATATAAGATTAAAACGACAATGTCCTACCTAGCATTATGTCAAGTCAAATTGATCCGAGTGTTAAGTTTAGTTTAGTTTAAAACAGTTAACTTATTATTCTATATTTAAATTGGCTATTTGGATATAAAGTAAAATTTCGTCTGTGTCTACATAGTTTTTACTACATGGTTATCCACCTGACTAAAGCGTTTATAGGCGGCGTAAAAGCAAAATTAACAAAATATGAGTCGGTTCGAAGAAAAAGTATATCTCATGACGTATAAGGAGGTCAGAGATAAATTTGTAAATGGAAGGAACCGCATCAGATGCCGACTAGAGCCCAGCTCTTAAATACATTATGATAAGGCGGCGGCGACCGCATTATCAGGTGGGTCGAATGCTTTTTAAGCTACTTGTGGCATAAAAAGTACAGCTTTGGGACGATCAAGGGGAAGTTGGGACGGACATTTGTCAGATCACATTTTGGTCAGAGCAAACAGATCTAAAAACATTAAACCTATCTTAAGAGTAAAAATGTTTGAGCAAATTCTAAGGCAAGATGTGCATTGGGCCTATGACGTCACCGTTGTGACGTTATAGCGCCGTTACGCTGTCCAGCTCGTCGTCCCTGCTCAGTGTCACGGGCAGAGGCTCTATTTCAGGGTCGAGTTCCACTTGAGGCTTGTCCGAGAACGTCAGGAACATCTGAACAAATTTTCCAATACAATTTATATTTTTTACGCCTCCCAGCAAGGGTCCCCGAAGGTGTGGGCATGTGTAAATAAGCAAGTAGTAGTAATAGAAATAGAACCAGTTTGTTTGTAGCTAACTAGGGTTCATTATGCAATTTTGCAAAGGTACACATGCCTGATACAACTTCTGTAGTGGATATACCGTACGTATCGTACCGTACGTACGAACATACGTATAAATGCCATACCCGATAGGTGGCGTTTTTTCAATTCAAGATATATATATATATAATGTAATTGTATTTGTTTTGACATTGTGTCCATTGAAAATTTGATGTAGGAACTGCTTGGCTTACCTGGTCCAAGGAACTCAAGTTGACCGCGTAGTCTTCAATGTCGCACGACTTCCGTAGATCCTCAATGAGCCCGAACACGTCACTTGGCTGCGTGATGATCTCCTTGCCGTTCACTATGGACGACATGACATGTATTAAGGATAAAAAAAAGGTAAGTCTTTGTACGATTGCTATTCCTATTGCATACTTAACCAATATTTGCTCAGACATTTGTAAGCCTGTCGGGGTAACGAACACACTAATTACTCGCATCGCATACAGACTTGCATATTTATGTAATAGCGTTAGGTGTTGATGTAGTTTTGTTCCTTCTTGCGGGATATAATTAAAATGACTGTCGTATTGTAAATAAGGGGGATGAAAATCTTGATAAAAATTACTACAGAACACATCGTCGCTCGCATCAGTGCTCGCAGGGCTCAAACACAAGCGTTTAAAAGAGGAACACTGTGGGTTTTGCTTGTGGCTTTGTAGAGTCTGACGTTACCTATTTCTACCTTCGCGGAGGTAGGAGTATCTATGCAGGCCTTCCTACGTAAAAAAGAAAGCTCACCTTCAGTCCTGGCGGGCAGTAAGAAGTGCAGCGAGTGCTGGTGCAGCGCCTGCAGCGCGGCGGCGGGCGCGGCGCGAGAGACCCCCCGCCACGCGCCCCGCGACCCCCCGCGCACGCGGCACTGCACCACGTAGCCGCCGCCGAACCTGAGGGGCACGACAGCACATGGCGGGCGTGACAAGGAGGGCTAGGCACTCGTGGGGCAGCAGTTAAGGGACTGGGGCAGCTAGGCGACAGTAACCTTGTAAGGCAGCTGTCCAGCTGCCGGGCAGCTGGCGGGCAGTTTGTGAGGCGAGGAAGACCTAGTAACTTCCTGAGGCAGTGTATTTTGGGTGTGGGAGATCGTCGGTGAGTTGGGGAGGCAATGGCGGTGGGCGTGGCAAGGTCAGTCACCTGGTGAGGCAGTCGTCCAGTGGCGCCAGCGCGCGCAGGCGGCCGGCGGCGAGCAGCGCCACGCGCGCGGCCAGGCGGCGCGCGTCGTCCGTGGCGTGCGTGGACAGCAGCACGCCGCGCGCACGCGCACACGCCGCGCGCACGCCGCGCCACACGCACACGCGCGACACCGGGTCCATGCCGCTATACACACACACACACACACATTAATAATAGAATAACTTGGATTCAAATTTATTCAATTCTATCTCTTATTCAAACCAACATTGAAAGAAAAAATCATCGTTAGTTTGAAGATTTTGCCAGGCTTCTAACTGTTTTTTTAACTTAATATGTACAGACAATTATAGCTAGTGCCATCCCCGAAGACGCGCCCCACTATTCGTTAGTGTGCATCCTCCCACCAATTTCGTCCGTACACACTGATTACCTATGAGTGCACACGCACACTATTATTAATAGACTCGGGTCATCCTCCCCGCAACCCGCGACTCCCCTCAAAAGAATTTGGTGGGGCGCGTTTTCGTGGATAGCACTATCTGTACCGACGACGTAATGGACGTGCTCGTGTTAGTTAACTTTTCTACTGAAAAGTTTTATCGAAATCTATTAAGCTTCTGTCGAGGTAATGGGCCGGGTGTATATGATTGGTACCTGGTGGGCTCGTCGAGCAGCACCAGCTGGCTGCGGCCCATGAAGGCGACGGCGGTGCACAGCTTGCGCTTGTTGCCGCCGCTGAGGGTGCCGCTCCTCACCTCCGCATACTTGTTCAGCTCGAACATGTCCAGTGTGCCCTTTATCACCTGCATCACCAAATATATACGTATATCATCACGCCGAGACCCTCGCGGGACAGACAGAGAGAGTAGAGCTGCAGTCCTCACTAGACGTGCAGACCTCTTTTGCTTGGTTCACATAACTTTGGATCTTTGGAGTACCTACTCGTGGCATTGATATGCTATATAGGTAGGCATAGGTATACTTACATATTATTATCTTCGTCTTGGGACACTTATCATGCGAAGCTTATATAGACAAGACAAACCATTTTGATAAAAGAACATTATTTTCGAGGACTAGGTATAAATACTAATAGGTATTACGCGTTATCCTCATTTGCGGAGAGACGGGCCTCTGGAACTCCACTAAAAACAGATATGTTGCTGATTTGTGGTGAGCCTAAAATAGCCTACTATTTGATGACTAACAAAGTGTACGAGTGTTATTTGACGCCCGTCTGGTCTAGTGGTTAGAGCTCCTGACTGCGAAACTTGGGGTTGCGGGTTCGAATCCCGCTGAGGGCAGATATTTGTACTTTAGTCTTGAATGTCCTATGTATTTATGTATATATCTATCTATATAAGTAAATATATCGTTGTCTAGTTACCATAACACGAGCTTTGCTTAATTTGGGACTAGGTCAATTTATGTGGAATTATCCCAGGTTTAAGTACAGTGATTTTAAGTACAGAGTCTTACCATGAGCTTTACGGTGAAGGAAAACATCGAGAGGAAACCTGCATACGTCTGAGAAGAAATTCAAAGGCGTATGTATAGTCGTGCTGGAGTAACGGCGATGGACTCGCCATCTGTCACGTTGGCACCTAATATACCTCTGGCGGAAAGTGGGTGTGTGAGTATTACCTATACACCTCTGCCTACCCCTTCGGGGACCCTTGTGGGAAGACGTGAGGATATATTATTATTATTATACCCAGGAATTTATTGAGATAATTATATTTTGTTGGTGTTACCTCGTCTTGTTCAGTGATACCCCTCAGCCGACAATAGAAGGCAAGGGTCTCCCTCACTGTGAGCTGCGGGTCTATCGCGTCGCTTTGGGGGCAATAACCTGATGGAACGAATTTTAATATAAGCAATGTTTGAGTTCAGAGCCTGGTAACCTGTAAATAGAGGCGAGTCTCCCATAAAGGAGCGACTCACTAAGGCCATTGTATATCTGATCTTGAATAATGATATTAAATGCATTAAATAGGTTATCTTTTTTATTAAGGTGTTATAGTTAATTTATAATTTTATTTGTTATGCTTTTACTAAGTCACCAAGCTTGTTATTAAATAAAACAACAATACTTCGATATCAACAGATAATTTTACGGTCGTCGCTAATCCGCCACTGATTCAGATAAAGGTAACAATATAATACTAAATGTAATTTGATGAGTAAATACACTTACTGATGGAGCCCTGGCACAGCTGCCGGGGCTTCACCCTGGTGTCATTGAGGTAGATGTCCCCAGCCGTGGGGCGCGTCTCGCCCGTCAGCATGGCGAACGTGGTGGACTTGCCCGCACCGTTCTGGCCGAGGAGCGCTGTGCACTGGACACGACAAACACGAATGAGCTGCGTCATGATCCTATCTCGAACTACCTCTTCTAGAGGAGGTTTAAAGTACGCTTTGCACTATGAATTGACCACTATTATAACTAGATATTACTTAAAAAAAAAAAGAATAATAAAAAAAAAACGAAATAACACGCTTTTCATAGAAAATCCAATTTAATAAAACTGTAGGCAATAAGAATAGTGTATAAATAAGACAAATCTGAATTTTATAAAAAAAAAGGCGAGATCATATAAATTTTCTTAATTCTCAAATTCTTTGAGCGTCTTTATTTGTAGTCAAAATTGCAATGATTTAACTCGCGTTAAACTTGTCACGGTTATGCTCATAAAAGCTACATTTAAGTCAGCGACGATACCGTCAAAGTTAGTCGTGATTTCGGAGATTGAGCCAGGTCAAAGAGAGAAACCGGCAGACAGATAACAAAATATTTCTTGATATCTGTACCTACCGAATTTTGTAAATTATTTCGTATGCCTAAAGAAGCCGTTGTATTGATATAAAAACAGTATTTAAATAATTATCAAAATCTGTATTAAAAAAAAAATGTTTAAAATACACTTTTTATAGAAAATCCAACTAAAAAAAATGAATATAAAAAATCGCAGATCCTGATTATCCTAGTAAGGATAACGGGTCAAAATGTTTAAAATATTGAATTGTCATCGGTCCTTAATAAGTATGCCAAATTTCGAGTTAATCCGACGTTTTGAAGGGGTTAAAATCATGTTCAAAGATTCCGTTACATACTAACATACAAACATACATACGTCTCAAGCTAATAAAAGCGTATTAATTAGCCTAGTAGATATAGATATGCCACGAAAGGAGTAGTGCCCTTGCAGGTACGTTGGTCAAAGAGGGCCCAGAGGCGGGCGGCTGACCTGTCCCCGCGGGATGGCCAGCGTGAGCTCCCGCAGCGCCAGCCTGCGCCCCCCCACGGCGGGGTACACCTTGCACAGCCCCACGCACTGCGCCACGTCGCTCGTGCTCGGGATAACCTCCTGCGTCGACTTCTTGCCTTCCGTGTGCACGTAGCCTGAGGAAACGTGGGCTTTAAGACGTTCTTCAACAACCTATATCCTCATGCTACCCACAAAGGTCCCCGAATGGGTAGGCAGAGGTGTATAGGTAGTACCCACACACCCACTTTCCGCCAGAGATGTATTTTAGGTGCCAACGTGACAGGGGAGTCCATCGCTGTCACTCAAGCACGACTATACGTCTTTGAATTGCTTCTCAGACGTATGCAGGTTTCCTCTCGATGTTTCCCTACACAGTAAAGCTCTTGGTGTGACTAATATCTGTACTTAAGCTCAGAAAAACTCATTAGTACAGACGGGATTTGAACTTGCGATCTTTGTGTCGCAGGCAACCGACCGAAAACTCGACCACCTCTCCGCCACCACGGCTTTTCTATACATGTTTACGACTTCTTTTCTCTAACGTGGCAGTACTTTTAGCTAGTTCAATATGAGATGTGGTGGTAAGGGTCCAAGATCCTTGTCGTGGTGCGCTCACCCCTGTTGATGTTCCCGATGGTGCGCACCGTGAGCGGGGCGCGCGCTCGCCGGCAGTCCTCGCGCACCCGCTCGCGCTCGGCGGTCACTTCGGGCAACTCCGGCTCGCGAACATAGTCTTTAGGCCGTTTCTCCCTCAACCTGATATAAAGATATATGGGATTAGAGATCAAAACCTAATTACGTTATTCCACACAGTCCCAGATGGGCACATATAAACCGTCAAAAAGGTGGTACCTAAGAGAAATATTATACTTAAATTTGAAAGTTTGCCAGGTTGTTTCTACCTTTATGGCGCAACAATATTTTAATGTAATTTAACAACAAAAACGCTCAAACATCAAAATAACACATAGGTTATAATAATACATAAGGATATTGAGATAATTTCCCAAAATATACTCATAAGATAAAATATTACACGGTCACCGCGGGGCGCATATAGAAATTTAAAATTAAAGTAAAGGGAATTTTAAAGGGACTTATCTTCATATTAACGACTTCCTACAAAGGTCCCCAAAGGGGTAACCAGAAGAGTATTGGTAGTATTTATACCTATTTTCCGCCAGAGATATATTTTAGGTACCAACGTGACAGACGGCGAGTCCATCGCCGTTACATTCGCCTTTTGAATTTCCTCTCAAACGTATGCAGGTTTCCCTTCACCGTAAAGCTATCAGGTACATTACCTTTGCAAGAGCACCTCGAAGCAGTCGTACTCTATGGCCAGGTTAAGCAGCAACAACAGGGTGCCCACCACCGCTAGCGAGCTGAAGTGCAGCAGCACCAGGTCCGAGGACAGCGGGTCATGGTACGTGTCCATGCCGAAACGGCTGAGCACCTGAAGAGTTTATTGAATTATATACGTTTCCTCACGCCTTCCCACAAGGGTCCCCGAAGGGGTAGGCAGAGTTGTATAGGTAAGAACCATACACCCACTTTCCGCCACATATATTTATGTCGAGGGTTCGATTCCCGCTTTGTACCTTAGTCTTGGAAGTCCTATGTATTTATGTATAAGTACCGATATCTATCTATATATGTGAATATAATATCATTGCCTAGTTACAATAACACAAGCTTTCCTGAATTTGGGAAGGAAGGGTCCCCGAAGGGGTAGGCAGAGGTGTAGAGGTAATACTCACACACCCACTTTCCGCCAGAGGTATATTAGGTGCCAACGTGACAGATTGCGAGTCCATCGCCGTTACTCGAGCACGACTATACATACGCCTTTGAATTTCTTCTCAGACGTATGCAGGTTTCCTCACGATGTTTTCCTTCACCGTAAAGCTCGTGGTGTGACTAATCACTGTACTAAGTTCAGAAAAACTCATTGGTACAGTCGGGATTCGAACTTGCGACCTTTGCGTCGCTGGCAACTGCTCAAACCACTCGGCCACCACGGCTTTCTTTATTTAATTATCAATTCATTTATATTACTGACCTCCGCTTGTACCGTATTCTTGGCAATCTCGAGCAAGCCGTCCCCCAGCGCGAACTGCGGCGACAGCAACAAGATCTTGTGCACCACCCAGCGGGCGTAGTCGGTGCGCTGCGGAATTATAATTTAATATACAAGTGAAAAGTGGTTATAGATAGCGCCAACCACGAAGACGCGCCCCACCAATGTCCAGTCGAGGGGGTCGCGGGATGCGGGGAGTATGACCCGAGTGTATTAAATGTAGTGCACACACAGGCACACGCACACTAATTAAATTAAATAAAAAATTGGTGGGGCGCGTGGATAGCACTATATATTTTCTTATTTTTTTTTTTTTTTTATACTACAAGAGTGGCAAACAAGCATACGGCCCACCTGATGGGAAACGGTTACCGTAGCCTATTTACGCTCAAGACACCGAAGTATCACTTGCGCGTTGCCACTCTGTGTTCGGAGAGTTATAGTGTGTTGGCAGCATAAGGGTTAATCCCTCTGCTTCCAACACAATGTAACAATCCTCCCCCCTCCCCAAGGAGCTCATTACTGGAAACCTTATTCACCGCGTAGGCACACAACACAATAAATTGTGTTATTTGGCTACGCACTTCTATAAGGTGGAGGTCCTGCCCCAGTCGAGCAGCTCCAAATACGAACGGGAAACCCGTTATGCCCAACCTCTCTTACAAAAGACTATCTATAGATATCGTTGTACATGTTTAAATGGCGCTGTAATGGCGTTCTTGACGTTTCTTACAGGGCGGTCGGTACCATCAGACGAGCCACCTCCCTGTTCGTGACCTTAGTAGTATAAAATAATAAAAAGCTCACATCAGACTCTGAAATTATGTCCAATATGAGCAGCACAGCGATCCCTCCGAGGCCGCAGAAGCTGTTGGTACAGAACAACACCATGTTGGCCAAGCTGGCCTCGGTGAACAGCTTCTCTGCCAGGTACACCAGCCCGCCACACGCGTACCTGAATGTTTATTATTATTATAAACAAAGAAATACACCTCTAACGGAAAGTATTCTCAATCGTATGAGAGCTTCCTCACGATGTTTTACTTGTAATGCTCGTGGTTTTGGAACCTGCAATCTTAAATGTAGGTACATGTTACTACTTAAGTTGCTTGGTCACCATGGCTGAATGTCAAGGTCTCGCTTAACAGCGCACGGGACGGGGACGGAGACACGACGCTCACAGTACGGGATTAGCGACCGCTAAACCACTACGACATTGTGACATTATGTTTACTGCTCGCGTCCCGTTGGCGTCACGTTGCCGTCCTGCCCCGTCTAATGAGTTTTTTCTAACACCACAAGCTTTAAGGCGATGGAAACTTTTGACAAAACATTCAATGTAATGAAAAATATTAGTTTTTCGGCAGCGTAAGGGACACAGGGAACACTAAACGTCATACCTATACTAATTATAAAACTCCAGTTTCCGAGATAAAAAAGTGACAGGAGAAGCAACGGCAAAACAAACTCCCCGGTTTTCTTTTAACGTATTGGTTCCGTTTTTCGTAGGGGAGAAATTACACATTAATATAGCAAACAGGTCCCGATAGTCTTAACGCCCGTCTGTGGGCTCCACTAGGGGCATCGTTTGTTCAGTACTCACCCATACAATATAAAGAGTATGCAAATTGCCGGCAGGTTGTTCCTCGCCACGAACACAGGGAACCCGAAGGCCAGCATCACAGCTGCTGTGATCGCCATGTTAAGCGCTATTACCTGAAAAATATATTGTTCAGATCCAAATCTAAAAGCCGGCCGAGTGGTGCGAGTAGTTGTCGGCAACACAAAGACTGCAACTTCAAATCCCGACTGCACCAATTAGTTTTTCTGAACTTAAGTACAGTGAAGTCTCCGACGAAAAGTGGGTGTATGGATACTACCTACACACAGAGGTGTCCGCCTTCAGGGATCTTTGTGGAATCAAACGTGAACAAAGTCCACCGCCACGTGTAGATACCTCTGTCTGTCTGATCGCAAAAAATTAAAAAAATCCTCAACGAATTTTCATGTGGTTTTCACATTTAGGGTGATTCATGAGGAAAATTCAATTATAATATTATAGTACCCAAGGAAGCGGAGCAGTTGTCATATATATGAATTTATATCTTATAATTTATAAGTGTTAACGTCTGAGACACAGTTCTATACTACTGCAGTAATTATCGCACATTTACTTGTAGTTTATAACTGTTTTCTGCTCCTTTATAAATAAATATCTTGACTCCATTCAAAACCATGAAGAGCCATACCCACATTTCACCAAAGATGCGTTTGAAAGAAAGCCTCACGTGACAGGTGGTGCGTCGTGACGTATCAAAGAATATAGAGTATTTCCCATATAATAGATAATAGAGTAAGAGCCGTGGTGGCCGAGTGGTTCGAGCAGTTGCCTGCGACGCAAAGGTCCCAAGTTCGAATCCCGACTGTACCAATGAGTTTTTCTGAACTTAAGTACAGTGATTAGTCACACCACGAGCTTTACGGTGAAGGAAAACATCGTGAGGAAACCTGCATACGTCTGAGAAGAAATTCAAAGGCGTATGTATAGTCGTGCTTGAGTAACGGCGATGGACTCGCCATCTGTCACGTTGGCACCTAATATACCTCTGGCGGAAAGTGGGTGTGTGGGTATTACCTATACACCTCTGCCTACCCCTTCGGGGACCCATGTGGGAAGGCGTGAGGATATATTATTAGAGTAAGAGAGTACTGACAATGAGGTCCCATGTCAAGGCGGCGGTCCAGTAGAGCGCTGGGCTGAGGCCGCTGAGCAGCTGCAGCCGCTTCTGCTGCGTGACCCGTGACGTCACCAAGAACATGGCCGCCCCGGCCGGCGCCACGCAGAAGGCCAGCAGCACCAGCGCCGCCACGCCTGCGTCTGCCACGTGCTGGTACCTGCCCACCACGACGACATCATATACACGCGACTTCGTCGTATAAGTAATTGCCCACACACACACATACACACGAACAGTTATAGCTTTTACGCCTACGTCTGCCACGTCATTATCACACATATACACACACACACATTCACACCAGCAGTTTTGGCCCCTTCAGACTTGCTGACAAACGTGCTGTTACCGGCTCACTATGACGTCATCACACACACACACCAACAACCGCGTCCTTGACGTACAAGTATTTGTCCACCACGACATTTATCACACACACACACAAACCAGCGTTTTCGGCGCCACCAAGCTTGCGTCTATCTCGTGCAAGTATCTGCCCACAACGACACCAGTATACTCCAAAAGCCAATATATACTCACACAGTAGCCTTACTGATCTGCTCCTTGGAGATCTTCAGCGGATGACTGTAAGTGGTGATGTTGGCATCCGTTTTGGTGACCGCCCGCAAGATGGCATTGTTCAAAGCGTTGATATACGACGGCAGCGCGTGGTGGCCTTTATTGTTGTACCAAGCCACCAGGTTGGTCACGTTGTTGTGCCTCGTAGACGTGAAGCCGCCGTATCTGGTTACAACATGGAGGGTATAGGAGTTCCAATCTTAAACAAGAACGCGATCATCGAAATGCGAGGTAAGCGGCAACCGTCGCCTATCGTGCGTTTTCGAACCTAACATTTGCGTGTTGTGGCCCTTCGCATAAAACATTGTGCTATAACGGTATCGTAGTGGTCGCGTTTTATACTGCCCGAAAGACAGCTATAGATTTAACCAACAGGTGTAAAACACAATTAAAAAGAAACTTAGAATAATTCCACACAAATTCACATAGTCCAAACTAATCAAAGCTTGTACTATGGTAACTAGGCAACGATATTTATACTTATTTATATTAACAGATAGATATGTACGTAAATACATAGGACATCCAAGACTTAGGTCAAGTACTCTTTGGGTCAAATACTTGTGTTCATCACACAATTATCTGCCCTCAGCGGGAATTGAACCCGCGACCTCAAGCTTCGCAGTCAGGAGCTCTGACCACTAGACCAGAGAGCCGTCAAATTACAAAGTGCTACCTCTTCTCTATGTAATGATCCTGCGTCTCCACTAGCCAAGTGTTGAGGGTATCCACGTGAGGCAGCAGCATCATCTCAGGGCGGTCCTTGCTGCTCTCGCTGTAGTCACACACCTGCCTCGTCTCCTCGCATTTGCACAATGGCAAATCCTGGAAACAGCAGACTTATAGCACGACGAAGAAAGGCATATACATATAACCAACCTAGGTTTGGACATATAGGAAGGATGGGTGAAGATATACGGCAAGGAATCCGAAGAATATCTCAGAAGAAGCATAAAATAGCTTATATGCAGTTGAATGGCGAGCATTTCGAAAAAAAATTGCGGCATAACGATTTGAGATAGAATCCGCAATGAACAGATTCTCAAAACAACTGTTGTGAAGGAGGGTGTAATTGTAAAGATGAAGAAAGGCATGTTACGTTGGTTTGGACACATAGAAAGGATGAGTGAAGAATAATTGACGAAACGAAAACCTTTTTAGTCCAGTTCCTCGCTTGTTTGTCGGTGAGCAGGACATTTATGACGTCACGCGCTAGTCCTGGGTGGTCGGAGTTCATTGATGGGTCAAGCCTGTAGACAGATTAATACACGTTTACAACTGAGTGTCTTACAAACATAGTAAATTGCGCATAACTGACGGCTTGCATACACAAAATATATAATAATAATATATCCTAACGCCATCCCACAAGGGTCCCCGACGGGATAGGCAGGGGTGTATAGGTAATACCCATACACCTGCATACATTTGTGAAGAAAAGTAAAAAATATATGTATAGTCGTGCTTAAGAAACGGCGATGGACTAGCCATCTGTCACGTTGGCACTTTGCCGGCGTGCGGTGCTACACACCTCTGCCTGCACCTTCGGGTACCCTTGTGGAGTGTATCTGTGTTTATACTGACACTGTGAACTGCGTGGAGTGCGGGTAGAGGTCGGGGGTCAGTCGTAGGGCCACCTCGTTGTCGAGCGGCGGGCGGACGGTGGAGAAAGCCATGGCTGCCGTCACGAACAGGCACGGCAGTACCACCAGCAGAAACACCAGCCATCTGGGACATACATACTCATACATCTGTGCGAGGGAGGCCAAAAGTCAAAAGAGAACCCTCTGGCTCCACGAAAGACACTTGGCAAAAGTCTAATACATTATAGGTTCGTCCCAAAGCTCCTGAAAAAAGGGACATCCCTTTTATTTCCAATCTAGTTGTCCAAATTGATTACATTAGGTGGGCCAGAGTTCGCTATCTTGTAGACCTAAAAATTGAGTATCATACGTAACAATACAATAAATTTAATAAATACCTTCTGAACTGTTTGTTGTCCGTTAGTCTATATTCAAAACATCAATTATATAAGTAACTAGCTGTACCATGCCACGGTTCGCTGTGGATATGTGACTCATGCAAAAAATAGATAAAAACAATCCTTGATGCGGATTATATATCATGCTAAAGTTTCAACTTTTCGGTGCAGAACTTATAGAGTTTTTGAAGCGTACACAAACCAACATAACATTTTTATATATATAGATTATCTTTAATCGATCGATGAGACATATTTAAATATTCGTTTAAAGTATAAAACAATGTCGAGATCAACTTTCTACCCTTCGAAAATTTTATTTGTATTGGCAATAATGGTCGTAGTATACAACGTACTTGTTCCTCACGTGGTGCAGGTACCGCGCGTACAGCAGTGCCCCAAGCTGGGCCCAGCCGGAGCCCCGCAAGCCGCCAGCCGGGGCCACCAGCGCCGCATCCGTACGAACACTCGAGCTCGATGCACTCTTCGATGGCGTTTCTTCTTCTGCGGATACCGAACACAATATTAAACCTAGCTAGAGCTACACCGTTTTCCCTTTTTGCCCAAAAATGCAATGCGAAAACCTGTATAAATAACATTAATTGTTTTTTTTTTTCAGATCAAGGCTATTGGGTAAACGACTCTACTCTACTACCTACTCTACCCTACCCTACCATAACCTACCCTACTCTACCGTATTCGTAGCACTACCCTACGACCATACTCTAGTATTTATTCCATTACCAAAATAAAACAACAGAATGTTGTTCATGTCAATTGGTGTTCATGTCCCGGTTTCATCGCATTTATAAGAACTCCACTCTCGATATTACTTGGCTTCTTGGTCCTTGGCCCTGGTAGGTCTGTGTCTGGTAGGCTCACCTTTAGGATTACCACCGGATTGGGGCTGTCCGTCGGCGAGCTGGCATACGTTGAAAAACACTTGCTCCAGGCTGCTGCAGTCGAGGCTGTAGGTGCGGTAGCCCAGTGCCGGCTGGCTCGCCTCCAGCGCTCGGCACAGCTGCAGGAAGCTGGGAACATAGAGTTTTTGTTTGAATAGATTTTTGGCTGGTTAAAGATATTTCCAGAAAAACAATAAAGCCAATAAAATTACGTATATATTACAATAAAGACGTATGTATAGTTGTGCTTGACAAACGGCGATGCACTCGCCATCTGTCACGTTAGCACCTTTTCTTGTGGGGTGATATAATGAAGAGAAGAGATTGTTTTACAACGAGATAAATGCAACATAGACCTTATCAGGCAAAAGCCACTCACTTATTGTCGACTCCATTAGCATCGTAGAAGGGCAGCAGGAGCTCCACATCACAGCCAGATACGTCCACTAATCTGCTGTTCTTCACGACGTCCCTCACGAGGGCGAGCAGCTGCTTGCTCTTCTCCTCGATGCTGGGCTCCTCCTCCGGCCAGGAGTCGACGGCGCCGAAGGTGACCGTCAGCTTGTACCCATTGCCCAAGGTGCGCTTGATCTCTACTGGCGAGCCGGTTGTGTGCACTTGTCCCTGCGCAGGCAATGGGTTAGATACTGCTTATAGATATGTATGTAAAGAAATTATAACCTCTTTAAAAACGTAGGGTATATATTAACATACCCTACGTTACTTGGTAAAGATATAGCTTTCTAATGGTGAAATAATTTTTGAGTAGTTTTGAAGTTAATTATTAACAATCAAACAAAAATCAAATTTCCTCTTCATAATATTCGTTTCGATATCTTCACGCCTTCTCACAATGGTCCCTGAAGGGGTAGGCAAAGGTGTGTATATAATATCCATACATAAATATTTCGCCGATGGCGAGTCCATCGTTGTCGTGTTTGCTCCTGGCACATAATTTTCTACAAAATCATAACGGCCTTTAGGTCTAATAGCCAGCACCTGACTGCAAAGCTTGAGGTCGTAGGTTCGATTTCCATAGTGTGTTATAAGCACGAGCATTAGTATTATAGTCTTGGATGTCATTTGTTTGTAGATATGTAAAGTCGGGACAACCAGTAAAATAAATATTACCTTATGCATGATAACAATCTGATCACTGAGCAGCTCAGCCTCGTCCAGGTGATGGGTGGTCAGCAGGATGGTCCTGCTCTCCTTGAGCTTCATTATCATCGACCAGATGTCCCTGAAGGACGACGGCATTTACACATTGGTGATCGGGTCACATACAATTTCATGATCCTCATAAATGTATAAGTTTGTGAGGATGTTTCTTCCTCTAATATGCAAAACTACTAAACAGATTTGGCTAAAATTTGATAAAATTTTGCAGATTTTTTATTAAATTATATAAAATAATGAGATCATGGCAGATGTCATTATTTGCCAAGCATTAACATATTTGTATGATGACTAGCATCAACCAAGATACGTACTATGCTTAAATGCATAGCTTAATTTTGTTTAGATCTGAAACTATTAAAGCTTTATTTGTTGTGTAGTGTTAATGTAGGGTGCGTGTATTGTGCGTGTGTTGTGCGTGTGTTGTGCGTGTGTTGTGCGTGTGTTGTGCGTGTGTTGTGCGTGTGTTGTGCGTGTCTGTACCTCCTGGCGGCCGGGTCGACTCCGGAGGTGGGCTCGTCGAGCGACACGAGCGGCGGCGACCCCACGAAAGCCAACGCCACGCACAGGCGACGCCGCGTGCCGCCCGACAGCCGCGCCACGGCCGCGTGACACGAGCCACGCAACGACACCACGTCTATCATCCTACAACAATCATCCACGTATTATACTCAAACGAAATAAATCTTGAAGTGACGCCTTATGAGCCGTGTGGCTGGAATAGAGTGACTTCGGTCTAGAATTCTTGTGGTCACACGTTCGACCACGTCTTCGTTTGTGTTTCAAAGGCTTTTAATAGGATGTTTGCGATATTATAAGGTAGTACAGATAGTGTCATCCACGAAGACGCGCCCCACCCATTTCTACTCGAGATGGTCGCGGGATGCGTGAAGTAAGTAAGTAAGACCCGAGTCTATTAATTGTAGTGTGCGTGTGCAATCATAGGTAATCAGTATGTACCGACAACACGCAAACATTAGTGGAAGGTTGCACACTTACACTGTAAACTATGAGGAAGAAAAGTACGGCGCGTCTCCGTCGATGGCACTATCTATAGCAACTTTTAAATAGCCCTCTGATTTCATTGGACGCACCGTGTCTTATGACGTCACAAGTATCTCTTACACTACATAAAAGTCGCTTTACATACAGGTGGTTCGTATACGTTTGGGAGCTCACCTCTCCACCTCCTCCCGGACGTGTTCCATCCCCAGGCCGCTCTTCAGCTGCGCGTACAGGGCGATGTGCTCGGCAGCGGTCATGTACTCAAAGAGCACATCCTTCTGATGACACACCCCCAGCTTGGTCCCGGTGCCGGGCTCCGACCGGATGGTCACGTGCCCCTGGGACGGCTTCAGCACGCCCGTCAGAATATTGCTGCAATGAAACGTTACTTATATATAGCGGCAGACGTGGCTATATTATCTTGGAGCCTTGTCATAAGGTTCCTCGAAGAGGTAGGGAATATCTTCTTCTTTAAGTGCCTCTCCATTTAATTAAGGTTGGCCGTCCGTTCAGAAAATTTCTGTCTGTCCTTCGCGAGGCGAAACAGTTCAGCAGCATTGTTGGAATATCACTATGGTTGATATGATGCTATTGGCGACTCTCATCTATAGGTCTTTCAACCTCTTCGGAATTGGATGCAGGTTTCCTCATGTTGTCGTCTCGAAAACCTACAAAAGAGATCCTATGTACACTCACATAAGTGTCGTTTTCCCGGCGCCATTGTGCCCTAATAGCGTGGTGATCTGTCCCTTGTGCAGCTCTATGGACACGTTGTCCAATGCCAGCTTCGGGCTGCGGCCGTGTGCGCCGTAAATCTTGCTCACGTTCACTATACTGACGCCCGCCTTCTCACTGGATGTGGTGCAGTGGGTGATGCTGGTCTGCAATGTCTTGATGCCTGAGGAGCGGAACCAAGTAATTTATGGATACATACATATCATCACGCCGAGCTTCCACGGAATAGTCAGAGAGTACACCGCCAGTTCTCTCTAGATTTACTTTACTCTTTACCAACATTTATCAGTCTCTTCATACCTAATATACCTCTGGCGGAAAGTGGGTGTGTGGGTATTACCTATACACCTCTGCCTACCCCTTCGGGGACCCTTGTGGGAAGGCGTGAGGATATATTATTATTATATTATTCATACATGTTCTCCGGATATGTCCCCGAAGGACGAGGCAGAGGTGTGTAGTAATACATCTCGCCGCATATATATATTTTGGTGCCAACGTGATAGATGGAGAGTCCATCGCCGTTTTGCAAGCACGACTATACACACGTAGTTAAATTTCTTCTCAAACGTATGCAGGTTTATTTTAGATATTTTCTTACACGTCAAAGCTTATGTCAAATTACCTACCTTAATTTACGTACGTAAGTATGACTATATGTATGAAAGAGGGTACGTACGTATCGCATCTGCAATTAAGTGATTCGCAAACTAACTGGCGTGAATGGGGTGCGATTCTCAAGATGAAAAAAACATGCTACGTTGGTTGGACCATAAAGAAAGGATGTTGATACTCCATCAGGGATTCTTCTTGATGACATGTGTGTAGCAAATAATTAGGAGAATACTGTGATGTGTATAGAGGGTCGCTTCCGAGGGGTATATCTTACCGAAGAATCTGTCGAGCAGCCAGCCGACGATGAAGTACGCCACGGCGTCCAGTACCATCATGAGCGTGGCCTCGGCGATGCTGACGTCATCGGCCCCCCCCTCGGCCCACGCCCCCCAATGCGCCCCCACCCCTGACGCCTCCAGCCGCGTCACCTGCAGGAACGCGTAGCACAGCGACGACGACATCGACGTACACTGGGGAGAAATGGTGAGACACCTTGGTTAGTCACGAGGCAAAGAGAAGAGAAGAAAAGAAGAATGTAAGAAAAGCGACCGGTGAATTAGTTGTGCCGTTTCTTCTCCTGACGGTTAAATATTGGAACTATGTTATTAAACCATACAAGAGTTGTTAGTTTTTCTTTATTACATGCATTTTTGTGCATTTTTGAACGCCTTTGAATAAAAGGTGGGGCTCTTAATTGGACTACATGCATGTAGGTATTCTATGTATGTTTGTAACGCGATTACTCTGATAAATTTTATTTTGTTCTTCTTTAGACTTAACTTATATGTAGGTACAAACTTGTAAGTGACATAAGTAGAGTGTATTCGGACACGTATCAAGACGTGGAGCTTTGTCCATCGAGCGCCTGGTAGTTCAGGGTAAAGTGGATGGAATTAGACCGCGCGGTAGATCCCCCATGAGATGGACTGACCAAATAAAGGCGGCTACAAATTGCCCTCTGCACGAAAGCACCAGACGCGCGGCTGTACGAAAAGAATGGCGCCGTGTGGTTAGGGTCGCCGCACAAGAAATGACAACCACGACCACTTTGCCAAGAGTGTAACGACGAAGAGGAAGAAGAAGAAGTAGAGTGTATAGGTATTTGTTTTAAAAAAAAACTTGTAGCAGATTTTTTTTTAAACGGTGTGCTGCCAGTAATTTTAATGCGTCTGCTGTATTAAGATACCTTTCAAGTTTCCTTGCTTTGTCTTTTGTGTTGAATAAAAGTTTTACGAAGTTTACCTTCTGGGATTGAATACCATAGGAGGATATTATGATATGCAAGGATACTCACGACGAGCAGCTTGAACGCGTAGGAGATGACGGCCTCCCGGGCCAGCAGGATGGAGAAAGGCAGGAAGGTGCAGAGGTACAGCATCGCCGAGCACACACCAGCCATGCCCGCCGATGTGAACAGCTTCGACAGCAGGTAGCTGCAAGTGGGTTACATTTTACTATGACTCAAGGGATAGTGTCAGAGATTTCAATTCTTTAAAGCAAATGCTCATAATCAGCTAAGTAGTTTTGGAGTATATACATCGCATTAAAAAAAAACTGTTACTTTACTTGGTAAATATGTAACTTGGTAGATTCTAATGGTGAAATAAGTTCAGAAAAACTCATTGCTACAGTCGGGATTCGAACTAGCAATCTTTATGTTGCAGGCGAATGCTCGTATCACACGACAAATCACAACTTACCAAAAACTAAGTATGGATATTCCAAAGATGAGGAGCAGGCAGAAGATGAGCGAGGGTTCAGAGCGAGGCAGCACGCGGCCAAAGTGCAGCACGGCCGTTACTGCGGCCATCGTGGCGGCCATCTCGCCCAAAGAGAACACGAACCACGACATTGTGTGGTACTTGATGTCCACGCCCATCGTTGACATTAGCTGGGGAGGGAGACAGGGGGAGAACGATAGAGATCGTTGTTGTATATCTTCTTCCTTATAATAATATAAAACTAGGTTTATTGGTAGCTTTCTGTTTTCTTTTTTAATAAAACATGTGCTAATATTCTTTATGCCAAGTTTCATCTAATTCCGTTCAGTAGTTGTTTGCACAACTATACATACGCCTTGGCATTTCTTCTCAGACGTATGCAGGTTTCCTCTCGATGTTTTCCTCCACCGTAAGACTCGTGGTGTGACTAATCACTGTACTTAAGTTCAGAAATACTCATTGGTACTGTCGGGATTTCACTTTTAAACAAACACATTTTGCTCTCGATGTTTTCCTCCACCGTAAGGCTCGTGGTGTGACTAATCACTGTAATCTCGAGAATTGCTCGGATTGAACGGATTTTGAGTTTTTGTTCGTATTTGCATGGACCCCTGGATATTTTAGATTCACAATCGTACGCAATAGATGGCGCTGCAATCATGTTCTTCTCCACTCAAACGAAACTATGCGAGACAATTAAGTAAAAAAAAAAAAATTATTCTAATAGGCGTTTAGCTAACCATAACGTTTCCGGACTCTTTATCAGCAACCACGAAGCGTGCGATTGATGTGACAGTGTACACCAGGCAGAACACGAACGCCACGATCAAAGCTTGCGACTCATACAGCGATGTTTGGAAACTGACAACAAACACATTTAACATCAAACCACAAATGAAATCCCAGCGTAAAATAATATAAAGGTACACTTAACACAAATCTTAAGTTCTCTTTTAAGTCCTACTGGGGAATTGCATCTACCTTTCAGAAGATCGCCTTTGTTTGGTTTGGCCCAAAGGCTTACAGCCTGTCACTTAGACGCTAGGTAACGCAGCAGGGTTTACACTATAAGGCAAGGGTCGGCTTTTTAGGTTTAGGAGCTAGACAGCTGGATTTTGCATATAAAATTTTGGACTGGTTTTGAGCTACTGGCTCTGCCTGGAGCTTACATGCACCATCAGATCCATGTCTGTAGTGAACGAAATCATTTATATAGCTCCTGTACTTTAGTGGTACTGGATAGCGCCAGTGTGGTTTTTTAACCATCTTTTTATAAATTTTATATATATATATATATATATATATATATATATATATTGCTATATATATATATATATGTTGCTATATATATATACATATCCTCACGCCTTCCCGCAAGGGTCCCCGAAGGGGTAGGCAGAGGTGTATAGGTAATACCCACACACCCACTTTCCGCCCGAGGTATTAGGTGCCAACATGACAGATGGCGAGTCCATCGCCGTTACTCAAGCACGACTATACATACGCCTTTGAATTTCTTCTCAGACGTATGCAGGTTTCCTCACGATGTTTTCCTTCACCGTAAAGCTCGTGGTGTGACTAATCACTGTACTTAAGTTCACTTCACAGAACTTATACATTTTAATATATATAAATTACGTGTCACATTGTTTGTCCGCGATGGACTCCTAAGCAATTAAACTTTTTCACCCTAGCGAAGCTGGACGGGACAGCTAGTTATACATATATATATATATAATATATTATACCTAAAGATTGAGCGAGACAGCAGTACATTCCAAAGCTCCTACACATCCATGGCCACTTACTTATCCTGCCTGTAACACGGGTAGGGCATTTGCTGCGTGTAGACTGCCCAGCTGTCATCCGAGCTCGTCTCCCTTTTGTGTCTCCCGGTAGAGTTGTGCAGCTCTATGATGGCCTTGTCCACCAGGTCCTGGATTTGCACGAAGCCTCTAAAGTATCGCAGCTCCTCAATGAAGTTCGACTCTGGCCCTGGAGTCCAGAAGCTGAAATATAAATAACAATGTTTTTTTTTTATTTGTTTCTGGAATAAAAAAAACCCATCTGTTAATTCAGCTAATGATATATCTCTGTGCAAAATTTGATCCATTTCTGTTAAGTAGTTTTTGCATGAAAGAAACATCCTCAAAACATTCGCAGAAATGTATTTATTATTAAACGAATATATAAGCTAACAGCATTATAACCAAAGTATAGTAGCTAATAATTATGTAAGTCAAAAACTAAGCATTTAAAATTGTTTTATTGATAAGAACAATTAGCAATATTTCCAAAAAAAAATTGTATAACTAACTACTTTTAGATACAATATTTGACCTAAATCGGTATCCCGAGGCAACGTGCCAAGAAGACTACCAGCATTGCCACACTGGATAGCAATGCCGATTCTCTGAGCGAGATATGTTCCAGCCTGCCTGTCACATTTAAAATTAATAACAATAATTTTATCTTCGGGCCGACATCCGACCGTCAATGTCAACACCTCCCTACACATAGTCCCTTCCCCATCCATTTGATTGATTGATTGATTTGATTTCAGAAGATATAGGTATCTAGGTACGTGGGTGGTTATTTACATGGAAGAATAAATAAATAAACTCACTAGTTTGTCAGCCTCGCGGTTGTGGGAGCGTTGTCAATGTCCACCCTGATCTTGTACTCCACGTGGGTAGGCAGCGTCTCCCGGTCCTCCATGTTTTTGAACACCAGACCTGCGACAAACATTTTATTTACAAGGACACATATTTTTTAAACAATCGTACGTAAATTGGTATGTTCAAACTTTTATATATCCTCACGCCTTCCCACTAGGGTCGGGTACAGTCGTGATTCGAATCTTTGTGTCGCAAGAAACTACTCAGACCACTCGGCCATCACGGCTTGCTAACTCTAGAAAAAACAAAAACAACGTTCATAAAGCTATCTACAGGGTGAGTACCTGCAGAGAATTCGTTGACCATAGTGAGGCGAGCTGCCTCGTGTGATAGCGCCCGCTCGTCGCGCGCCGCTTGGAACCTGTTCAAGTTGATGCACTGCAGGAGGCTGGATGCCTTGCGCACGAGGTTGCCTAGGCCCTGCAATAGGCAAATCAAAGGGACACGTATACAAATCAGATCAAAGAAAGTGTCTCACATGACGTTTAGGTAGATCAAAGAGGTTGCGCTGGACTGAAGTAAATGGAAGGAGTGGCGTCAGAGATATCGTAGAATATAATAATGGATTTATAAGGACACTAGCTGTCCCGCCCAGCTTCGCTCGGGTGAAAAAGTTAAATTGCCCGTAACACGATCGCAGCGCCATCTTTTGGGTCCAATTGTAAATCTAAACCATTCTCGAATCCACCTTAAGACACACAGAAAGGGATAGCTTCGGCCGGGTGAAAAAGTTAAATTCCTGAAACTCGATCGCAGCGCCACCTATCGGGTCCAATTTAATATAGCCTATGTTCACCGGAGATAGTGTAGCTTCCCAACAGTGAAAGAATTTTTAAAATCGGTGCAGTAGTTTTTGAGCCTATTCATTACAACCAAACAAACAAACAAAGTTTTCCTCTTTATAATATTAGTGTAGATGGAGAACACTAATTGAACGTCATAAATTAAATATAAATTTACAGTTAACGAGAAGAGAAAAGAAGAGAAGGAATTCAAAGACGTATGTATGTATAGTCGTGCTTAAAAATGGCAATGGACTCGCCATCTGTCACGTTGGCATCTAAAATATATCTCCAGCAGAAAGTGCATGAGTGTGTACTTCTTAGTGCACCTACGTCGTTACACCTCTTCCTAGCCCGTGCGTGAAGAAAACATTTTTACGTATTGGTAGAGAAATATTTTAGTTACGTAAAAATTGTTTGCAAGAAGAGCATATATCAATCACGCCGAGTCCACAGAGAGTAGAGCGCCAGTTCCTTCTAGACTTACAGATTTAAGTACTGACCTCCAAATCACCAAATTCATCAAAAAGCCCGTTGACATTCATGTCGCCCAGCTCCCCGCCACCGTCTCCGATGAGCATTGCTCTGAACTCCTGCAACTCCGGCGCAGAGAGCAGCCGCTGCAGCACGGCCACACCCTCGTGGTGCGAGGACAGGCTGTCCACCGACGAGAAGGACTCCGCGAAGGAATGGATCATGTTCGTCATTTTCGATATGCGGGCGAATGATGAGTTGGCCTGCGAATTATAAAAGCTAGAGTAGAGAAGTCCAAGTCGAAGTGTAGAGAGTCTCTGAATTCAATGGTCTCCTCTCGGTAATTACAGTACTCTGAAAAATCTTTCAGATGGCTTGGTTTACATATTAAAATTAGTGACTTTCTATGATTGATTGATTGAAACCTTGGGTATTACAGCAATAGGCCCGAACCATTCAGTAGAAGAGGAATGATATCAATGGGAACCTTACTTATTTAAAACTATGCGTCACGGTTTCACTTGAATCAATCAAAATAAAAATCAATTCAAATGGTACGTAGCTGTCATAAAGAACAAACAGACGGAGAGAGTACCAACGATTATTTGTGAACTTAAAAGTACGGTGATTAGTCACAACACGAGCCATAAGCAGCAGGAATATATCAAGTACAGAGAATCTGTACACAGATGAAATACAGTCTCTTTAAGCTTTCAAAATAGCATGTCATAGTTACTCCTAAAAAGACAAAAAATACACGTGTTTTTCGTAGAATCGACAGCAAGTGGCTACAAGCTATGATACATTTTATATATGACTTCGTGGTAGGCATGCATACCTTCTCAATGATGACCTGGACCGCCGGGCTCGGTGGCGTGTATAGGATCCTTCCCATAATGATTGGCTTGACGAACGCCCACATGATCTTTCCGCCCTGCACTTTGATTACCTCCTCGTACAGGGAGCGACAGAAGTCCGCTGGAATTAATTAATTAATTTGGATTACCAACAGGTGAGAACACCTATACATTAAAAGAACACGACATAATAAAACGTACACCCAGCTATAGGTAATCACTAGAGAGAGAAAGTAAAATTTAAATAAACGTACAAATTAGATACTTGGAACACATAAAGAATGAAAAGAGTTTTATAATGTATGTTGCCAGGGAGGCCGAGATCAAGCAGTCGCTCACAAAACAAAGATTGCAACTTCGAATCCCGCATTAACCAATGACTTTTGTCAACTTAAGTACAGTGATAAGTCACACCGCGAGCTTTGCGGTGAAGCATACCTACATACGCTTGAGATTCCAAGACTTAGATGTGCTTGAGAAAAGGTAATGGACTCGCCATCTCTCACGTTGGCACCTAAAATATATCTCGCGCAAAAAGTAGGTGTGTGGGTGTGAACCCACACACCTACTTTTTGCGCCTTTGCCTACACCTTTAGCGAGTCTTGTGGGAAAGCGTGAAGATATATGAACATACTAGCTGTCCCGCCCTGCTCCGCCCGGGTGAAATTGTAAAATTTCCTGAAACACGATCGCAGTGCCACCTATTGGGTCCAATTATGATGAAAGCCATCCTATCTTTTAAGTTGAATCAAACTGCACACGGTGTACAAATTTGATTGAAATCGGTTAAGCAGTTTAGGAGCCCATCGCGGACAAACAACGTGACACGTAATTTATATATATTAAGATTTAACAGCAATGGTTTTAGTGAAGGGTGCAGGACTCACTAGGCAGTACATCGAGCTGCGCCTGGTCGGGTTGATCGTTGAAGTCCTCCTGCCGAGTGATGGCCTGGTAGAGCCGTTCCATATTATTGTTGAAGGGTCGGCCGCACAGCATGTTGCCTGCGTCGTGCATGAACTTCGGCGCTGCGGGAGATATTGGTATTTAACTCGCCATTATGGTGAGCTGGTATTCGCTTGGCATCGACATGCACAGTGTATAAACATTTAATACTGTAAACATTTAAGACTCAAGTATGGCGAGTGTAGAGCCAAACACGAGTGTAGAGTAGTACGCTCAGTACTGTGATACTCAGGGCATGTTCACTTATTACCTGTGGCAGACGGAAATTATATATTTATTATTAATATTTACTCTGTGCCAATTGTCATCATATCCCGTTATTTTTATGATATCGATAGGATATTAGCCTCAGCACGAGGTGAAAGAAAACAGAAAGGTACCCTGGAAACGTTTGGGAAACAAATCAAAGACGTATGCTTGAGAAATGGCGATGGACTCGCCAACTATTACGTAGACAACGAAATATATTTCGTGCAAAAAACCGGTGTTGAGTAACTTCTGCCCACCTCTTTGGGTTGCTTGTATGTAGGCGTAGTAGTGCATGTTCACTTACAAGACAATAGTCCTCCGAATGAGCTGAAGTCTTTTAAGCTCTGCAGCAGGGGCTCATTGGCAAGTGTCTCCGTTAGATCGCCAATGTTCTCTTGTACTAACGGCAACAGGGCTGCCATTTCTGAAAACTTAGCCACTACCGTGGCGCCCTCCTCTTCGGTCAGGTTGGACGCAGTGTACAACTGCGTCAGGAGCTTTGTGGAAACCTTGCAAGAAAACAATACTATTAGTGTGTGCTTAAGACATGTGCATTAGTGTGTGATTGTTGTGATTTGAAGCACTAGATGTCGCTAGTTGTTTTGGAACGAGCCGTGGTGGCCGAGTTGTACGACTAACACAAAGATTGCAAGTTTGAATCCCCAATATAACAATAAGTTATTCTGAACTTAAGTACAGTGATTAGTCACATCACGAGCTTTACGGTGTTGAACTTTACGTTGAGAGGAAACCTGCATACGTTTGGGGAGAAATTAAAAACACGTAAGGATTGAGAAACTGCGACGGACTGGCCATCTGTCAGGTTGGCACCTAAAAGATATCTCCGGCGAGAAGTGGGTGGATGGGTACCACCTACACTCACCTGTCTACCCATTCGGAGACCCTTGTGGGAAGGTGTGAATATACGAAACTATCGCCATCGTTTGGTTTTTGGAACAATATGTTTGCGTGTAAATAATCTAACGATAACACAGTTGTGACATTATGAGCAGTTGATTCCATTCAGGGTGTGGTATGTAAATGCTCGGACAATGGTAGTTTCGTTCGATAAATTTTGCTTGATGGTTTGGACATGTAGAAATAATGGATGAAGAACGATTTACGAAACAGATATAGGTACAAAGCGAAAGTATGTGCAAGAAGAGGCAGAAGAAGACCACGGTCCAACTGCTTAGGTTGAATCGATCAGACTGAACGGGATGTATTTGTAAATTTACCTTTTCAATAACAAAGCTAAAGTTCAGGTTCTGTACGAGCACTGGGAGTATTTGCTTGGCGCGTGAGTCATCCAGGTCGCAGAACTGCTCCATGACCGCGCCGAACACGTCGTCAGCTGTCACCACATCCAGGTCGTTGGGCAGGATCACGGAGGACATGTACTCCGGCAGGCACACGAAGCTTGCGATGCTGTACGGGTCTTGTTTGGATGTGAATAGCTGGAATATTGTGTATTTCATTAATGACTGGCCAGGCGTCGATTAAAGTGTAACTAGTTATTTAAAGCTTTTTATTAAATTTGTCACACCACGAGCTTTACCATGAAAGCTATTTCCAAATCTAGGTATAAAAAGTTATTAAGAGCTCGAGTGTGTTTCTTGGAACGTGTTCATCTCACGACCCATGTATATCCTCACGTCTTTACATGAGGGACCCCGAAGGGGCAGAGGTCTGCCTACCCACTACGGTTAGGTTCTTAGATATATAATATTTCAAATGTATTCAAATGTAGTTTTTAAGTGGTAGCCGTAGAGTCAATTATAGCATTCGTACCGGTTTCAGCTGCAAGTGTCCAGTACGGATCTTGGGCGCGGCAATGGACCAGAAGTTGGTATTATTAAGGCCCAGAGCGCTCAGGCCCGTCTCTACGGCGTCAGCATCCGGGAACACCGTCTGTACTTGTACTGGAATTATAACAAATAGTTAGTAGAGCTAGTTAAGGAATTCCAATACACTGCAATCTACTTTGTAAGCAAGTCCAACCAACGTGATCATCAATAATATTAAGTCAATTGTTCAATAGTTGCATATGCATAACTAGCTTTATATAATTAGTATTTAAGACCTAGCTTCCATAACAAATGGTCTAGACACAATTTGTAATAGTCATAACGCTCCTTAAATAATTAATTAAGTATAATATTTTTTTTCAAGAAGGGTGTGATAAGATTCCTTCAGGGTCGGCAGCACGCGTGCAATAACACTGGTGTAGCAAGCGGCCATAGGCGGCTGTAACCACTTACCATCAGGCGGACCGCGTGCTTGTTTGCCACCCGTGTATTATAAAAAAAAAGTTGTCGCTTACATACCTACATACATATCATCACGCCGGATCCCTAACGGGGTAGGCAGAGAGTATAGAGCGCCAGTTTTCTCTAGACTTGCAAAGCTCTTTCGCTTCGTCCACATTCATCAGTCTCTTCATACATGCTCGTCGGTTTCGAGAGCTCTTGACGTTCCCGTCCTTGAGCGTCCGATCAATTTGATCTAGGTAGTTGGAACGTGGCCTTCTTTACATAGTAAGGTATTTATTTTACTCTAGAGTAACGAGGGGCAATACTTACATTTCAAAGCATCCTCTTCCAGTAAGTAATCTTTGAACTGATGCAGCACTTGCAAACCATTAGATAAGGATCTGAGATCATGTTCCAAGTCAGTGCCCTTCAGTAGAGGATGGAGTTCTTCTATCAGGCCGTGGAGACTGCAGGAATAACAATATAATATGATCCTTACACAGGATGTAGGTAGAGGTGAAACACCCTACTTTAGAGATATATTTTAGGTGGCAGACAGACGGCGAGTCCATCGCCGTTTCTCAACACGATACATACGACGTCAAAATTCTTGTTAAAGATATACAAGTTTCCTTCCGAGTGTTCCTACACCATAGAGTCCCTGGTGTGACTATATTTAACATCAGGTAAAGTCTGGGCTTGAACTAACAACATATGCGTTGCAAGTGGTCATTCAAACCACCACGAGTCTACAACTATACTACAACAATATACCTATGTTGTAATATAACAATTAATATGGTTTGCATGAGTATAATAGCATAATGCGGCGGTAACCGCTAACCATCAGGCTTAAAGCATGCTTCCTATCTTAGACGTATTCGTGTTATTTTGTAAGGAACAGTGCTTATAATAATACCTGTACAGCACAGTGTCTAAAGTGTCATCCATGAGCAGCTGCAGGGCAGCGTCTAGGGCGGCCTGCAGCTGGCCGCGCACCGCGCCCGCCAGGTCGGCCCGCCCTAGCACCGCCAGCAGCCGCCCACTGTGAGATAGCAGGCCCTCCAAGTGCCCCAGGATCGAAGACACGAAGGTGAAGCGCCAGAACTTCACGCCTTGTTGCTTCGGGAGCTGCCATGTTATTCAGTTATCATAATTAGAACTACTACAAGACACTTGCACTAACAGGAGAGAAGAAAGAAAGATTCAATACAACCTTTTCGGTATTATACGATGCCTATTTAAATATAAAATGGCAATAATTATGATTAAAGATAGGGAAAGTCAAGGGTATTCAAAACTGGCGAGCATTTATGAATAGAATGAGCGAAAGGCCTTCTACTTACTCCCTTTTGCCATTAATTTGGAACTCGGCGTGATGATATTTATAAAATTATATATGATGTTATATGCAAAAATGGTTTGAGCTAAGGGTTACAACTAGAAATGCACAATACATATACCTATATGTACATACATGTTTGCTAGCATGCTAAAGCTTGTAATTTGATTAATCTAGAGTCTTAAATGCTTTTAAAACAAATGGTTGACCTTTACATGACAAGTTAATGGAGCATGGAACTCTTCAAGAATGGTGTAAAAAGATGCCTATATAAGAGGCTGCGCGACCGGCACCTTTGGTGTTTACACGCGCTTACCATCGGGCAGACTGCATACTTCACCAAAACGGTATTTAAAAAAAACATATTAAATGCAGTTTAACTAGCTTCCCCTTAACGGAGTCTTACCTCATTCTCAATCAAGGATCCATTCAAATGCCTGGTGACAACTTCGAATATTCTAGGACAGTTGTCGTTAACGCAAATATCGTTCCATCTCGCCTTCTTGAGCTTCACGTAACTGTCGACGGTTGGAGGTACACTACGGGCCTGACAAACAATAAGGACATTAGAAATTATATTTAAGACTAGCGGTCCGTCTCCTCTTCGCACGGGTGGACTTATTTTTTCTTTATATATGAAATATAACCTATATCACTCAGGGTGAATGTAGCTTTCCAATGGAGAAACAATTTTCAAAATATGTCCAGTAATTTTCGAGCCAATTCGTTACAAACATACTTACACATCCTTCCTCTTTATAATATTAATAAAGATTAGCATAACTAGTTATGTAAATATGTATGAGCTCCGATCGCAGGTTTGAAACTTTTTGATCGATACAATCATGCCTGAACGAAATTGGATAACACTTGGCACAGAGATTTTTTATAGATTTAGATTATAGCTGGATCAATACATAGGATACAGTTCATTCGGACCGACGAGCATTTATGACGAGAGAAAGTAGATTACAAGTTCGAAACTCGACTATACCAATTACTTTTTCTACACTCGAGTACAGCGATTAGTCACACCACGAGCTTTACGGTGAAGGAAATATGGAGAGGAAACCTGCATATGTATGAGAAGAAATTCAAAGGCGTATGTATAGTCGTGTTGGAGCAACGGCAATGAATCTTTGAGCTAAAATATATCTCTGGCCATTAGTGAATGAGTAGGTACTATCAGCACAAATCTGCCAATGCTTTCGGGGACCGATAGTAATAATCAGGTACCATTAAGGTTGAGAAAACTTACCGTTCTCAAATTGATGTCACCATCTTCAATATCATTAACCGTCAGCTCGTCACCAATAACAGTCATGAGATCATCTTTGAGCTTAGATCCGACGTTCAGGTACTCTCTCATTGGTCTGTGGACGTCCAGCTTGTGGGAGATCTCACTGGATAGCGACTGGAGATAAGGCAGCTCGGTGATTCCTTCAACTTCGCGTAGATGAGGCATTTCTGAGCGCAGGAGTTTGGCTACGTGAGCTAATACTGATATGAACCTGAAAATTATTTCTTTGTAAATTTTCGCACCACCTAATCACTGGAGGGATAATAATAATAATAATAATGATTGTGGATATTACTGTCCCGCATGATGGGAATCTCGTGAAAGCCGAAAAAGACAAACAAATAAAATATTTGGACTTGGCTCACGAGATTGTCAGCATGTGGGATGTGGACTCTGCAATCATTGTGCCGATAGTAATAACGGCCAATGGCCTAATGGCAAAGAGCCTCGACCAACACCTCAAGAGGCTCTCGTTAGACGGTTGGATCAAGTGCCTGATACAGAAAGCAGTACTGCTCGAAACGGCACGTATTGTGAGGAGATTTCTTTCTCTGGGACCCTAGCCACCGGTACCTTGGACCCTGATCCCGATACCGGTGGGCCCCTATATTTTATATTTTTAAATATGTTTTTTTTTTATATATATATTTAAAAATGTAATATATGAGACTTATTTTAAATAAAGAATAATATAAAATAAATAATATATCCTCACGCCTTCCCACAAGGGTCCCCGAAGGGGTAGGCAGAGGTGTATCGGTAATACCCACACACCCACTTTCCGCCAGAGGTATATTAGGTGCCAACGTGACAGATGGCGAGTCCATCGCCGTTACTCAAGCACGACTATACATACGCCTTTGAATTTCTTCTCAGACGTATGCAGCTTTCCTTTCGATGTTTTCCTTCACCGTAAAGCTCGTGGTGTGACTAATCACTGTACTTTAGTTCAGAAAAAACTCATTGGTACAGTCGGGATTCGAACTTGCGACCTTTGCGTCGCAGGCAACTGCTCGAACCACTCGGCCACCACGGCTTTTGCTGGCACAAAACGGCACTGGAGGGATAACAATGTAATTTCAAGATGGATGTGAAGATGTTCCTGCATGGCTAGCAACACAATGGCGTACTCCTGGTGTTGTCAAGTCGATGGTGGATTGCGTGTTTTTTGCCTCTCGGTGGACTGCATGATTGTTCACCCCAGTGTTGAGAGAAAGACATGCGGACCGCTATTGACGCTTTCATCATTTACTCAGGTCAAATATCACTCGAGTTTCGTTGGCTAATCACTACTAGTAGAATGTAAACGTTGTCCAATTGACTTAATATTTCCCATGTTCCTAGTAAAAAGCAAGATCAAAAATTTTTAAGTTCCCAAAATACTCTATAATCTGCCTACCCCGCTAGGGACTCGTGATCGATCGGCGTGATGATATGATGACGATGAAGATAAGTAAAGGATGAAACCCTTACTAAAATAGGCGTCGCCTGTAGGTAATAACTCAACCTTACACTTCAGTTAGTCATTACAAAATGATTTTGTGCTAAACACTTACATGGTAGCATTTCCAAATTCATTCCTCGTGACGTTTTTGGCTAAGCACTCGGTGAGTTTGGTGGAGGGCGCAGTAATGTCTTCCAGTAGGTGCAATTTAACCAGTTCCAGGAACTCGTTCATGGATTTGTTCAACTCAAACTTGGTGTAGTTACGTGTAGATATAAGCTGAAAGTTGACAACAGTTTATTATATATACCAACTGTATCTTCCCATAAGATTATGCGAACAGGTAGGCAGAAGTGTAATAAATCCTTCTTTTCGCTGGAGATACATTTAGGTGCCAACGTGATAGATGGCGAGTCTGACGCCGTTTCTCAAGCGCGACTATACCAAGGCGCTTGGGCTTCTTCTAAAACCTATAGAGGTTTCACCATGTTTTCCTTTACCTTTTAGTGGCGTGATTAATAACTGTACTAAGTTCGGGTCACCTGATAGTAAGCGGTTACCGCCACCAAGGGTATAAGTAACATGTTGCCGACCGAAAAAATCTTTCCAATACCTTGAAGACCTTTTGAGAATTTAAAAATGATACATTTAAAACTACCTCTTTAATAGCCATGTCCCAATGGAAGTTCTCCTTAAGCGAGTGGTGGATCTCCTCCAAGGTCAGGGTGTCCATGTAGCACAGCAGGGAGTCGTACTCCTGCTTCTTGAACAGCTGAAGGTTCAGCTGCTTCAGCCAGGTCGTCAGCATCGAGCACATTGTGCATTGGCTGGAAGTTAGGCAGATAGATATAGTAAAAGATGTTAAGCGACAGGTGTTGCTTCTTTAAATCGTGACCAACCCGTTTAGTTTATAGACTCATTGGTGCAACCCTTAACGGGAGGCTAAGGTTGGATTAAAATAATAACCTGTCGTTCAAGAACAGAGTGCCCGCGTCCACCACATTGCCGATGACTCCAAACGATACTTTGGTGATGGTTTCCTTGGACACCAGACCAAGCACCACTTCTTTTAGAGTATTCAGCCTCTCTTCGGTGACCCAACTCGGCCTTTGAGGAGCAGCGGGGCCGTCTCTAATGAGTGGTAGACGAGACTCAGTAGCAGTTAGGTCTGCATATATGGCTTCAAGGTCTACGTCCTTTGACAGTTTCAGGTCGGTATCATAACCCTGAAAAGAAAGTATTTATTATAATTATTAGTAAAAGTTTTTTTTTATAAAGTAATACACAAGAGCATAATCGATTTTGGTACCCAGAGAGACTTACTCAGCAATGGATTCAGGAAGACTTATATAAAAACGCAATACCGTATCTTTTAACCATCTTAACCAGGGTTACGCCAAGAAATTGCTTGTACCATTACCTGTGAAGCAAAGACTAGCGGCGGTATTTCCTTGAAGATATCAGCTTTATTGGCTGCGCACATCGCTTGCTTGACATCAGTGAACATTCCAGTCGCGTCTGGCACGTAGTCGGCCAGGGTGATGTTAGATACGCATAGGGACTCGGTCTTTGTCACATTGACATCACGCAACAGGCGAACGATCTACAATTAACAAAAGTAAAGATACTCAGCTCTTACTGATGAAAAATTACAAAAATAGAGCCATGGTGGTCGAGACAACTTCTCTTTCTCCTCTATGTGAATAAATAAATAAAAAATAACACTAAAGTTGCAAGTTCGAATCCCGACTGTACCAACGACGTTTTTCTGAACTGTAGTTCAGTAATTAGTTACACCAAGAGCTTTACGGTGAAGGAAAACATCGAGAGGAAACCAGCATATGTATGCAAAGAAATTCAAAGGCTTATGTACCTATAGTCGTGCATGAGTGATGGTGATGGACTCGCCATCTGTCATATAGGCTCCTAAAATATTTCTCTGATGAAAAGTGGGTGTGTGAGTACTAGCTGCACACCTCTGTCTACCCCTTCGGGGACCGTTGTGGGAAGGCATGCAAAAGAAATAATGCTCGTAACAAACTTACATGAAACCGATCAAAATTAGTCAGCACGTCTTCTACAACTTCAAAGCTCCTCTCCACATGCATGAAGAAGTTGTCCGAGTAAGGTCCCTTGTACAGGGTTCGAAGCTGGCCCCACCAGTCCCCGCCCGCCAGGAAGGTAAGTATAACACCCTGATGCTGCACGCCCGAATGGAGGTACTTCAAGTAGATCGGTAGCCCAAGTTCAAAGGAGTATGAAATTGATCGCTTCAGGTTTTTAACTAAATGTTTGCTAAAAGGAGAGAGGTAGGAGTTACTTCGAGAGGAGAAATTCATATTTTTTTTAATAGAAACAGGCATAGGGGGCTTTCAACTATTACGTAAGCGCTTGAGGGATGGCTTTTGCTTTGCTCATTTTTCATGACATGGTGGGTGGGGGGGTCGAAATCGTGATTACGTCAGCAGTTATTACTAACTTCTTTACACAAATGGCAATTCACAAATTATATATTGGTACTAATGATTACGTAAGCATTGGGAGGGGGGAAAGGTTAGCTTATTTTTGCTGACAAGGGGAAGGGGGTCGGTAAATAATTGTAGAAAATCTGCCTACGTAATAAATGAATGGCCCCATATCCTTGTACGTCTTATACTAATATAGGAGAACCATTGGTTCCATTCTTTAATCTAGAATTTCAGAGAACGAAGCTTTTTGGCACCAAACTTTTGTGCGAAATTAACAGACGTATGGGACGTCCATTAAAACGTGTACTTTTCGCACTCATTCATTACAGTGCGCGAGCTTTACTTATTTACATCGATACTTCTAGTCTTATGGAATATATTTCAAATTTGCAATTCAACAAATTTTTCTATTCTAGATAAACTATTCTTCAACTATTTGGGCTCCTACCAAAACTATTGCTAAAACTTGTATGCTGTCATGGGGACGATCATACGGCGTAGTGCTCTATGAAATAATTAATATACTCAAGTTTCTTATTAAATAGCTTAATAGGAAGTCCTTATTAGCTACTAGCTGTCCCGCCCAGCTTCGCCCGGGTGAAATAGTAAAATTTCCTGAAACACGATCGCAGCGCCACCTATCGGGTCCAATTGTGATGTAAGCTATCCTTTCTTTTAAGTTGGATCAAACTGCATACGGTGTGCAAATTTGATTGAAATCGGTTAAGTAGTTCAGGAGCCCATCGTGGACTTGATTGCCATAAAAAAGGTTATAGTGAGTCAATCTTAAAAGATAGACATATGCTGTCGTAGACTTTTTTTTAGAACTTTTAAAGAGGAACAATTCCCTCATACATGATATTTGTGTAACTTAAACCGTTTACGAAGCGCACGCAACGGAAGCTCTCAAAAATTAATATTTTTTCCCGTTCTGGCAACATAATTCATTTATGCTTCGCTCCTATTGGTCGTAGGGTGATGTTATATAGCCTAAAGCCTTCCTAGAGAAATGGACTATCCAACACAAAAATAATTTTTCAATTCCAACCAGTAGTCCTGACATTAACGCGTTCAAACAAACAAACTCTTCAGCTTTATAATTTTAGTATAGATTTGTGTGGTCGCCTATGAAGTAGACTTGTTGCCCAGATTCAGTAAAAGAGGTTTCAGTTTCACGTTTACAGGTTGTCTAAGAAAATAGAACAGTTGTCTTCTAGGAAATTTCGGGTGTTGTGAATATATTATCCTCATGACGATGCAATAAAGCAAATAGCTTCAAAGATTACAAAAAGATATTATTGTTACTATTCACTTCGAAGCATTGTTTTATATGTTTTTTTGCTATAAACTTGAGAAGCTGTCCTATTTTCTGAGATACCCTGTATATAATGAATTAATCAAAATCAAAAATAAAAATCTAAATATTTTATTTCATATCAGCCTATATCTTTTCATACTTATAAGCAATTACATGGTCCACTTACCGATCCTTTAAGAACGTAGCCACATCAGTAATATTTTCAGTGTCGCTTTGTAGAACTTCTATAAGATTGTACAAACTTTGCCTCGCCAATCTGTAGTCTTCATCCATTTCCTCCACTTTACCATAAATAAATTTATAGCTCTTTGCGCAAATCTGTTTGTTCAATCTAGGATCTTCTGTCAAGATTGCTTTGCTCGCATCATTCGATTTAAGAGCGTCACACATTGAACTTAAAGCATCAATTAGGGTAAAGTTATCATTGACCAATGCATCAGTGATAACGTCAAAATGCATAGTGATAACATCTACTGGCCTTCGCTTAAAAGCTAATTGAATAGTTTTTAATTCACTTTCAACTGTTTTAAAATCACCTTCTATTACGTCGTTTGGTTCTAGTGTGATTTCAGCTATATCACTGGCGATTCTATTCACTATTGTCACAATTCTCGTTAGGTAAATATTGACTTGAAACTCTTTCCTATTAACTTCATTGAACAGTCTGTAGGATGGATCAGTCTGGTTTATTTGGTAGCTCGTCAGAGTATCTACCGCACGTCTCAGTTTATCAGCGAACGTGTCCGTTTTGGATCCTCCTTGTTCAATGATTGTCCTATTTTTAGTCAGCTCTGTTATGTAATTAACCAGTTCTATTACTTTGGCGAACGCGTCCTTGTAATTGCTCGTTGCGTTTTGTGTGGGATAAACGTAGAAATAGTATTGCTGAAATTTAATCAATATCATAATAAAGTAAGGTAAAGTAAGTTCTTACTATGAAACCTACAATAATATTTTATTATGAACTAGCTTATGCCCGCGGCTTCGCCCGCGTGGGTTCGAAAAAGTGGCTACAATAATTTCGTGCTAGAATCGGTTCACCCTTTATGCCGCGAAAGAGCAAAATACAAACTAAGGCGTTTATAATATTAGAACATAGAATTATTTGAAATTTTTGTAATGACTGGATTGAGTTTTCAAACATGACGTGTCAAAATAAAACGTAATTTAAATCTAAAGCACTAAGGAGTATTGATATCATTTTGATGCAATTCAATAAGGCAAATTTTATTCCTGTAGGAAGTTTGAATTTTCGGGATAAAAAGTAGCCTATGTCCTATTCCTAGGTATAAGCTATCACCATTTCAACTTTCAGCCAAATCGGTTCAGCCGCTATGCCGTGAAAGAACCGCAAACATCCAAACTTACAAACTTTCACATTTATAATATTAGTAAGAAGTAAGATTGTTCAAAATATTGCATGATTAAATGATTTTTACTAAACATTATATTTTCATAGTACTACGATATAACTGTAATTTTTAATGAACATAATAAAATAAAGGTAGTCCAGAAGTAGGTGTAGTATGAAACGTCCAAAACAAAAACATACAGGCAAGTTGAGAACCAAATTTTTGTAAATTGGTTATTATACATAGCCGTGGTGGCCGAGTGGTTCGAGCAGTTGCCTGCGACGCAAAGGTCCCAAGTTCGAATCCCGACTGTACCAATGAGTTTTTCTGAACTTAAGTACAGTGATTAGTCACACCACGAGCTGTACGGTGAAGGAAAACATCGAAAGGAAACCTGCATACGTCTGAGAAGAAATTCAAAAGGCGTATGTATAGTCGTGCTTGAGTAACGGCGATGGACTCGCCATCTGTGACGTTGGCACCTAATATACCTCTGGCGGAAAGTGGGTGTGTGGGTATTACCTATACACCTCTGCCTACCCCTTCGGGGACCCTTGTGGGAAGGCGTGAGGTTATTATGCCTAAGACCAAAAATATAAGATGAATTAGTTTGCTACATTCCAAATACTCACTGGCTTAGCGACCACATCGATCAGCGAGTTGTCTCCCCTGGGCAGTGATATCCAGTGTATAAAGGAGGGGCAGACATAAGGCTGCACCTTTTTCAACATATCGTCATCAATTGGGCTGCCCAGTGCTGGAGCCACAGCTTTCAGCACCGCTTCACAATCCCAGAAATCAGTCAATGCTGCTCTACGTACCTAGAAAAGTTTGGATTCTTAATTACATGTCAGAAGTTGAAACAAATAGATTTTCTTTAAAACCTGCTCATTCATTTTCGGCGGTATTGAGTAACAAATCTTAATAATTATTATAATTGTGAAAGTATGTGAGGTCGTTTCAACCTTTCCTCTCCTAGCTTGATTAACATATGACTTACTCCCGAAAATCGAAAACGAAGTCACATATCCAGTAATGAATAAAGCAAAATTCTGACAAACGTTCGCATTTATAATATTATTAAGATAAGGTTTAAATAGAAAGAGAGACGATTCCCCATCTCTGCTCCCATTGAGGTGGCGAAGACTGACGGTTAGTTCGGCGCTGTAAATGGGAGTGTGTACATTACCTGGGACATGAACCCGTAATCCCAGTACGAGTTAAGCAGAACTCCGATGAACTCTGGTATCTTTTCATAGAGTATATAGAGACCAGTGTTCCTTGTGAATCCTAGCATTTGCAGTATTGTTGAGTTTGGCTCTGAAAAACAATAGTAATGCAATAGACCAGCTTAAAAATACATAAGTATCAACAGAACTAAGGTTATTTTTCTGCGCCCGCTTCTTGTATGCTTTACCATTAAACCCTCAATTGTACTTCTATCTATATCTTCACACCAGGGTCCCAGAAGGGGTCGGCAGGGATATGTAGGTAGTAGCCACCTACCTACTTTCCACTATATATATATTCTAGGTGACAACGTGACAGATGGCGAGCCCATCGCCGTTACTGAATCACGGTTAAACATATAAATAAATGAAAATTGAGGTTTAGTGAGTTCAGGAAACCGAACTCACGGTAGTCAAAAAACAATCGACAACAAACATTTTATGGCTTATTACTAATTACGGGTCACACCAGTCTGAACCATAAAAAAAAATATGAAAAGACTCAAGGGTTTGAGCGTCAATAGTACTCGAAACCGACGAGCTTGTATGAAGAGACAGTTGCATGTTGAAGAAGCGATAGAGGTGTGTAAGTCCAGAAAAACCTGGCTGTGTCATGTCTGTTGCCCTCATGAGGGACTCAGTATGTAATAATAAGCTTTAGTTCACTCACCGTTGATTTCTTTGAAATACTTCAGTAAGTCTGTGGCGACATTGTCAAAAATTACAGAGAAAGTCTTGATAGCTTGCATGCCGAGTAGTCTACCCCTGTCGAGGCAGTCTCTCCCTATGTACGTGGACCTGTTGCACTTGAGGAAACTCTCCGCGAGTGTATTCAAGGCCATTGTTTTGTTGGGTGGCGTGTCGATGGAGTTCAAGACATGGTCTACCTTTGACAGTGTTCGCCTGTAGAAGGGGAAGCATATTTAGCTACGGTAGGTAAAACGAATCAAAATATTCTGTGTAACTAATGAGTGGGAGGTGAGTGTTGCTGGGAGGCAGTTTTTCTGTGACCGCTCACCTTGCATCGTAAAACGATTAAATTCACCCTTTTTTATCGCGAAATGTACATGATGTGAGTGTTATAAAAACAAATGGAATCAAGGATATATTAATACATACATACATATGATCCCGTCGAGTCCCTAACGGAAGAGGCAGAGAGTATAGAGCGCCAGTTCTCTCTAGACTCACTTCATAAGTCTCTTCACACATACATGAATATATTAATATCTTTGTAAATTCAATAAACTACTAACTACAATTAACTTAACGAAAGAGGTCTAGAGAGAACTGCGCTCTATTCTCTCTGCCTACCCCGTTAGGGACTCAGCGTGATGATATGTATGTATGTACAATAAACAACTCATGTTTCACCAACCAAATGTTAAACTTATAAAGCTGATAATTACTTTTGCTTCGCCGTAGTCGTGTAATAAAATTGAAATTTACTTACAGCAGAATATCATCCCTTTCGGAAGTATTAAACTTCTCCACGGCATAGTTCCAAGCCGACATCAAGGTAATATGATCACTATCTGTAGTATCATTGAACACAAATTCCAATGCATCTTTAATTAGTACTGTGTCGTTTATAACGGCGTCGAGGGTTGAAGAAAATTTCAGGAAGAGATGAGGCTCGTATTGCGTATTGTTCCAGGTTTGAGAGGGCTGCAAAGATTCAATGTATTGCTTTATAACATTGAAGATTTACTGTGACGTCTGGTCGAATAGGGGTATTTGTCTGTCTAGTTTGTGATCGCTGGTTTAATCCTTGCTGGGTGAAATATTTGTTATAAATAGAAATCCTATTATTGAGCCGTGGTGGCCAAGTGGATGTATGCTCGGATCCCGTCTGTAGCAATGAGGTTTTTTTAACTTAAGTACAGCCATTAGTCTTGCCACGAGCTTTACGGTGAAGAAAAACATCGAGAGGAACCCGCATACGCCTGAGAAGACATTCAAAGACGTATGCAGGCGTATCTGAGTAATAATGTAGTTTGCAAACGAACGAAAAAGAGCCTTACTAAAGTAATAGGGGCAAATAAATATCACTTACATCGACAGTAGCATTCTTATCAGCCAGATAATCGACCCACTCCATCTGGAGGTCCCGATCCAGACACAGTACAGTCTCCAGTGCACGTATGGCCCCCCCGCTTGTGGGGGACACTTTCACGAGGTCCGCGAGGCTGGTGGGGGCACACGGCCACGAGGGGTCTGCGTTCATTACGGTGATTATTGGCTCTATCTATAAATAAATAATTATTGTAGTAACCTGGCCCCAAAACTTGTCTTAACAATTATGTGAATTTGACACAAACAAACAACCATAAACTTTATATTATCTAGGACAAGCTGTGTGAAACTGTAGTTTCACCCGCATCATTATTTTATTGGGTGGTTTGTTCTATTAGCTCTGTTCTGTGTACGATCTGTTAGCTAATCCAGGGAAAAATTCGTCTCTGTGCCAAATTCCATCCAATTCTGTTCAGTTATTTTGCGTGAAAGAGGAAAGAACATCCTTTTTTTAAAGTTAGAGCTGAGGGGTCAGGTATTCACCAAGGACCGCGGACTTGACATGTTATGTATATTTTGATGACAGATCAAAATAGCCGTCAAAACTCACATCGGTACTGTCCCCAATGATAAGATCAACAGAGTCGACGATAAGCTGGGGTAGGTTGGGTATCATGTCACTCAATGCTGCAACGGTCTGTCGGGGTAGGCTTGATGTATGACTTGAGTTTGTTGACAAAGCTGAAACAATACAAAAATACATCCACAAATTTGCGATTGCATCGCTGTTCATATTACGAAATGAACAGCGATGGAAAACATTTCGAGGAAACCTGCATGCTATTAAAAACATCAAAGGTTAGACTCGCTTTTTGTAACGCTGGCACTTTCAAATGTCACGACAAAACGTTTATGTTGTAACATATTTATCTACTTCTTCAGGGACTCTTGAAATACAGCTATTACAAGAACATAATTTTTGGTGTAGGCCATTTTAACGCTTCAATTTAGATGCAGTTTACGAATCAACCATACATTGAGTTAGCATAATATACGTAGACTTACCGGTAACCAGCCGCACCATCTCATCGAGTACTCTTGTTGGACCATCAATAACAGCTATAGCGTGCTTCATCTTGAGCCAGTGCTCGCTGGTAACGTTGAACATACCACTGTCTGCGATGTCCAACACTCGAATGACAAATTTCACGCTGTAAAACATTTTTGTTCTTTTAACATGACGAGTATAATATCTTTATTATGATTGGGCTGAAGAAGCAGAGAAAGGCCACGTTCCATCTACCTAAATCAAATCGATTAGACACCCAAGGATGGGTACGCAAAGAGTACTCGCAACCCGCGAGCATGTATAATAGACTAATGAATGCAGACGAAGCGAAAGAAGTCCATAAACCTCATGACAAATGGCGCTTAACTGTTCTAACCTACCCCCTGCCCTTACGCCCCATTAACGGAGTGATCCTATTATGAAAAGTTTTCAGGCCCAACATTCGATTGGGGCGACAAGCATACGGACGGTACAGGCTACCCTGGAGGATCAAGAGATCCTACTCTGACAAAACCATAAATATTCAAGTTTTAAAAATACTATAAAGTCGCGGTGGTTGGGTGTGAGTCCGTCTAGGAATTCAATATTAAAACTTTTTACTATGAAGGAAAGCACAGTAATTATCGTATAGCCAAACACCGTAATCACTACACAATGTTGTGTGGAAATGATAAGACGTAACGTAGTCATGCTGGGAAACGATGGTGTACTCGCAATCTACATAAATCTTTGGCGAAAAGCCGGTATTGGTACACCTAAGCCTAGCCTATATTACAAATACTAACCTCAAATGCAAACCCCTGTTAATATTATTCATGCTGAACCAAAACTCCTTGGATTTCTGCGCCATCATCTCCACATCGTCCGCAATATTAGCGTCCATATTATAACTCCCAAAGTTAATTAAATACGGGAAATCGCTCTCTATCTTACTATGAAGGTCTCTCATGTTGTTTATCAGTTTCGTCCAATTGATTTCCATAGAATCTTTATTCGACGCCATTATTTTCGTTATCTGGTAAAAATATTGATATAAAAGCATCATCTTTAACGTAGTTCCAAAGCGTAGTCGTTGATAAATTTACTTACGGCTCCAGCGACTAAAGAGTCTTTCTGCATAACTTGATCTATGATCATAGCTGCTTTACATGATGTACCTATTAAGCTGTTCTTGTTTATATCAGATGGAAGGTTCAAATACATTTCAGCGTTATCTACTCCATTGCACATAACGTCTAGAATATCAGTCGATAGGATTTTGTAAGCCTGAAATACAAGGAAACGATGACAAGGATGACGAGGACAAAGCCTGTGCTGATATTTTTTTTGTATGACGGCGCCTGTGGCCATTACGTTCTATGTTCAACCGACGAAACCTGCGACGTGGATTACATTTGTAGATTTAAATTTTTCCCATAAAATTTTACACATATCTAAATATATTTCAGGCAAAAATACATTTCCAGGAATCGATTACAAAAATATTGTTCGAGCTTTTTATAATATATAATAATAATCATTTTGTGAAAAATTACGACGAAAAGGATCATTGTGATAAAAAATTTAGACTATTCAAGCCCTAAGAATTATTGTTTGTTTATAGAAGTAATGATGAATAGGGTAGGGTAGGTAGGATATCGCACCCTCCGGATGTTTCAGACTTAATAACTTACCTTATTTTCGTCCAAAGAGGTCATGAGCGCCACCCTCACTACATCTGGGTAATGTTTCTTCATTTTGCCAACCAATTCTTTCGGCACTGCTGCAATCTGCTGGTTGACTGCACTCAGCAGGATAGTCACGTCCAGCAGAATTGGAGTTATCTTGTATTGTAGTATTGGATTCTGCTTTACCACTTCTTTTGCGAAGCACCCGTGGAGAGTGATTCTGAAGGATTTTGGTAATATTCACTTTTTATTTTTAACTTTAACTCCCTAATTTTACCTCCGCATCGTCTCTTATGCTAAAACAACACCGACCAAACCGATCGGGAAAGTGTTATCACTAGCGTCTTAAGGCTAAGATGAACACTCAACATCCGGCATACTAAATACCTTTTTGCCACCTTTATAAAAAAACATTTTTTTCAAGCAGGCTCATGAATTAACACATCACGACGGTTCCCGAAGGGGTACGTAGGTGTGTTGTTTCTACACACCGATTTAGTATGAATGAGTCGAGGAAATTAGTCTCATAATGACAAATAGAAGATATCAAACGTCACTTAGACAAATGTTAGATAGCATCCTTTTCGAATTATACTCACAACACAAGTTTAGCCAAATGCGACTTCTCTTTAGCCACTGTAATGAAAGCAGACTCCTCATTAACGTCAAACAAAGCATTCCAGTCCACGTTGCGCCGTTCAGCGTTTTTCCTTAATAAATAGTTTGTGAAATTTTGCAGTATCTGGAAGTCTTTATCTATAGAGTACAGTTGGTCTGTCGTATCTTTGCCCAGAGTATTCTGGATCACAAGGGAGGTTATGGCGTTGATCTAGAAATTGAAATAATAATTAGGTAATGTTCAAGTAAGATGAAGCGAAAGACATTATGTACAAGTCTCTCTAAGAGAACTAGCGCTCTGCTTTCTACCAATCCCGTGAAGAACTCGGCAATATTATTATATATTCTTACGCCTTCCCACAAGGTAGGAAAAGGTGTACAGGTATTACCCACACACCTACTACCGCCAGAGATATATTTTAGGTGCAAACGTGACAGATGGCGAGTCCATCGCCTTTACACAAGCACGACTATACATACGCCTTTGAATTGCTTCTCAGACGTATGCAGGTTTCGAATCGATGTTTTCATTCACCATAAAGCTAGTGGTATGACTAATCTCTATAATTAATTACAAGAGAACTCTTATTATGATATTATGTATGTTTATTTAGGAGGAAGTCCAATTCAATAAATTGTTGATAAAATCAAGACAATTATCTTTTTGTTATTTTGTATTTTAATTCTTATCACATAATACTTACGTTGTTTCTGATTTCAAAGATTCCGAATGATGTGATTAAATCAGAGACGTAATTCTTCCAGGCGTCCGTACACAATAGCTTCTTTAGAGTAATCGCGTCATCCTTAGTGACCAAAAAGAATGTTTGAATCTTGCTCGCGTCGCAGAACAGTTGTCCCGGATAATTAATCCTTGACGTTAATATCTGGAAAAGGAAATTAGATATTAAGCTGGTGACGTTCAATAAGGTTCAAAATTGCTTGCATGCCATTCCTAATGTTTCTGTCGTTACCTTTCCATATACATATTTACACCTACGAAATAGCTGACGGAAACCTTTTATACCAAAGGGAAGTCAATATTGAAAAGAAAAAATGTATACTTTTTATATGTAAAGCCTTCTATTGAGTATATAATTTAGATATATTGCAGACTTAAAATAATAAAAAGTTTTTTATATGTAAATACCTGTGCTCTTTCAGCATCAGCCAAGGCTTCTAGTCCTTTGCCCAAAACTACAGGCGGTAGGCTGAGCAGCACCTTCATACCTTCGGGGTTCCTCAAGGTAACATTATAGGCCAACCCCTCTAAATTCATGTTCACATTTACCACTTGATGGGCACTTTCTACCAGCTTGGCAAGCAGTGTCGAATAAAAAATTACATCGTGTTTGTAATTCTCAGGTAACCATTTGAATATAAAGTTTGCTAATTGTGCTAGCCTGTAAGATTAAGCAGATTGAAATCATAGACAAAGGCTCTCATGTGAGAGCTTGGTTAACAAGGATCAGCGAATGTAGTCGCAAGTAAATTTTTCTTAATTTAGGCGCACCATATAATTTACATTAAGGGACCTTGGGAAAAGGGTAACTTACACCTTGAACACATCAATCTGCATATTATCATTCATCGCCCAACCAAGAACATCAGCTGCATTGTTAACAAGCGTAGAAACTCTCTTCAAACTAGCCTGCATCAAATTATCCGCGGTCTTCGACGTTGGAGCATCGGATTCAAGATCATCGTCGGCTTGCTTGGCGAATATTTTGCTAAAGTATTGAAGGCCAAAGACAGCCGTGTCTGTGAACTCCTTCATTGATTTGTAAGCCTGAGTATCTCCAAATGTTGGATCAAACAGGTCCATAAGTTTTAATATTCTGAAAAGAAAAATGCGCCACTAAAATAGTTTTTTTTAACAACACTTATCGCAGTGAGGTCAAGGGGAAAAAAAGAGAAGTTTTGAATTTTCGTTTTGATTGAAAGAGAGAAAGAGCTAATATACAGTCATGGGATCATGTTTAGATAAGAGCCCAAATTGGGTAAATTCTTCGCCCTGATAAGTTTCAGCAAACTTATCGATTTACCTAGATGAAAATAATGCGATGATTATGAATGTGGAGTGAAGGGTTTGCGAGGATATGTTTGACACTCAATCACACCAGAACGGCTGGCTGAACGGAATTGGATGAAATTTGTCACTGAGATAGATCATTAGCTGGATCAGCACATAGATATGTTTTATTCCAGAAAAAAACTACAAATTAATTTGATTTTAATTTTACGCGGGTGAAGCCGCAGGTGAATAATTCCTCATGTGTGACTTAATTGCGGTTTACGCGCTATTCGTTTGACCGTTTCCCTGAGCGACGCAATAATATCTGACACGACCTGACCTCAGCTAATTTTATTGTATCAATCACTTTGCCTCATAAGATATGTTATATTCAAGAAAAAATGCTACAAATGCAATCAAATTCGACGGAGGTGCAACTGATGGGAGCTAGTTTACAATATAACACTTTACTTACAAAGTGGTGTTAAAATAGCTGAAGTGGTCGCCGCCTGTAGTGATGCCGGTCACTTCTGTAGGCACAAAGCTCTGCATCTGAGCCATTCGCACCACTCCTGTGATCATGTCTCCAAGATCCAGTATCCTGGTGTCTCCTGATAGCTTGCTATACATATCGCCTATCTGCGTAGCATACAATATTGTTTTGTTATATCTTCATGCCTGGGTGCAACTAAGTGGTTCTGAGTACAGAAGGGTTAACGTAACAGCATCCACTTTTCTCCGGAGATATATTTAGGTGCCAACGTGGCAGATGGCGGGTCCATCGCCGTTACTCAATCACGACTATACAGACGTATGCAGGTTTCCTCTCGATGTTTTCCTTCACCGTAATATATATTATCTTTACGCCTTACCACAAGGGTTTTTTTTCTTGGAAACGATGGTGACTTGTTTTTTATTTAGTATGTGACGTGTCGTTGTTAAATAAAATATTTTGGATTTAGGTCCCCGATGAGGTAGACTGGTATATATACTTTCATAATTACTCGACATACGTCTTTGAATTTCTACTTAAACGTATGCAGGTTTCCTCTAGATGTGTTTCTTCATCGTGTTTCAAGCTCGTGGGGTTTGGTATATATCACTGTACTTTATAATTTGTAACCATAAATATTTGGAATATGGCAATTTATGAATCGCCAAAAAATTCCAACAAGTTAGAGGATACGTAATAATTTTATTTGATCAATGTTCGAATCTTCATGATTTGTGCCACATTGGTCAAAATATATTTTTAAACAGATGGATGCCATAAGTCATTACACTAGCAACATAACGTCTTTATTGTTATACGCACCATTTTGATGTATTTACTAAAGTTTATCTCAAACAATAGGTCCATGAAAATCTTTTGCATCTCGTTGCCGGTGAGTGAGCACAGCCTCTTTACCAGTATGTTCATGTGCCCCTGGTCCTTCATGACCAAAGTCTTTGACAACGAGTCCACTCTGCACCTATCAAAGTCTCGCTTTAAGACCTGGAAACAGTTGATAAATAAAGTTTTATCTATACAAATAAATAGAATTGGAGTGTCTGTTTGTAATTGAAATAACCGCTTTTTACTAAATGAATGAAAGATGTATAAAAGGTACATTTACCAATATATAATTTTTTTAAATTTTTGTCTGTTTGTCTGTCTGTCTGTTTATTACGGTTAATCTCTGAAACGGCTGGACCGATTTTGACGGGTTCTTTCACTGGCAGATAGCTGATATAAAAGGAGTAAGTTAGGCTACTTTTATTTTAGAAACTGAACAATATTTTTTTGTTAAATTCCACCCGGACTAAGTCGCGGGCACAGCTAGTAATAAATAATAAATAAAAAGTAGTAAATAAATAAGTATATTATATTCTCACGCAAGGGTCTCGGAGGTGTAGGTTTATAGTTAGCTCATACTCTTTTCGCCGGAGACATATTTAGTTGTCAAAGTGACAGATGACCAGTCCATCGCCGGATCCTAAGCATTACTCTACATACATAGCAGGTTTCCTCCCGATGTTTCCTTTACAATTTACGTATTTTTTTAAATAAATAAATCGTACTTATATTATATGTATATTAATATACGGATTGTTACTTCAGGCACCAGCAGCTGAACTTATTAGGATAACACTCCGATCGAAGATAGTCGTAGATTTGTCATTACTGACGTCCAGTTTCTTTTATCAAATCGAATAAAAAATGAGGTCTGTTTAAAATAGACAATTGTTGTTTTTATCAAAGTGCCGTCTTGCTTCCCTTGTACCTTAAATTGGCGTGACGTGACTGATAACATAATAGAATCGATATGAAATAAATATCATAGCATTGTCCAGAAACCACATAGCCGGCATAGGCATAGGTTTACATTGATAAATATTTGATTCAAACACGGGGCGAAGAGTGCGCCATTTCTCTTTAAACTTGCAGAACTCTTTTGATTCATACACACTCATAAAGCATCAGGCAAAGCACGCTAAGACACTAAAATATTAAATATTTTTCTCAAACTTAAATATTACATATTACATATTTACAGACGGCCGACTGGTCTAGTGGTCAGAGCTCATGGCCGCGAAACTTGAGGTCGTGGGTTAGATTCCCACTGAGGGCAGATATTTGTATGATGAGTATTTGTAACGTAAGCTTGGATGTCCGATATGTTTATGAATCTAACTATATATATCGTTAACTGTATATGTGAACTGGTTGCTTGGTAGAAATCGCTTTTGCGATAAGGGCGCCTAATGTGCATACTGCATGTAGTATGCACAAGAAAAAACATGTTTTTTCTTTGTTTTTTTTT
>JACCPG010000213.1:0-36919 GCA_016069955.1 Drepana arcuata
AAGAGCAGTGGCGATGTCAGGATGAGCAGTGGCGACGTCAGGAAGAACGTCAGGAAGAGCAGAGACAACGTCAGGAAGAACGTCAGAAAGAACAGACTCAACAGCTTCTAGAGCTGCTGAAGTGCGATAAGGAAGAGCAAGTGCTACTTCAGGAAGAGCAAGTACAACTTCGGGAAGATCAAGTGCGACTTCAAGAAGAGCAAGAGCGATGTCAGGAAGAGCTGACACGACAGCATCAAGAGCAACTGAGGCACGACAAGGAAGTACAAGTGCGATGTCAGGAAGTGCTGACACGACAGCTTCAAGAGCAACTGAGGCACGACAAGGAAGTACAAGTGCGAAGTCAGGAAAAGCAGACACAACAGCCTCTAGAGCAGGTGATGTGCGATCAGGAAGTGCAAGCGCGACGTCCGGAAAAGCAAGTGCGACGTCAGGAAGAGCAAGGGCAACTTCAAGAAGAGCAAGTGCGACTTCAGGAAGAGCAAGTGCGACGTCAGGAAGAGCAAGTGCAACTTCGGGAAGAGCAAGTGCAACTTCAAGAAGAGCAAGTGCGATGTCAGGAGGAGCAGACACAACAGCCTCTAGAGCAGGTGATGTGAGATCAGGAAGTGCAAGTGCGACGTCCGGAAAAGCAAGTGCGACGTCAGGAAGAGCAAGGGCGACGTCAGGAAGAGCAAGTGCGATGTCAGATAGAACAAGTGCAACGTCAGGAAGAGCAAGTACGACGTCAGGAAGAGCAAGAGCGACGTCAGGAAGAGCAAGTACGACGTCAGGAAGAGCAAGTGCGACGTCAGGAAGAGCAAGTGCGACGTCAGGTAGAACAAGTGCAACGTCAGGAAGAGCAATTGCGACGTCAGAAAGAGCAAGTCCTTCAGCTCCAGGAGCAGCTGAAGCACGATAAAGGGGAACAAACCCATCTTCATAAGGAGCTAACTGTTTATATTGGAAAGGAAACGACGGCAGTCAAAGAAAAGGGCCTCCTGCAGTTTAATTGTCCAGATAGAGCAAGTCTGGACAGGACCAAGATAGAGGCCAGGACAGCGAGGAGGCTTGCTGGTTTTGGAGGAGCCCTTAGAATACCGAACTCTCCAATTTCTGTGACAAATTATGCGAGGGACTGGCGCATGAGAATGAACGGCTTCTGCGGTCACATGGGGCAGTTCGGTCGACAGACGTCTGAATGGATGAAGATCCGCTATGACGGAAACATTAACAATCCTGGATTCGGCAGGGGATCCCTGGTGTGGCTTCACCATCCAGTACGGAAGAAAGGAGTACCTACGAAGCTCCGAAGGTCGTCCACGCCGATCGATTGGCGTGCTACCATGGATCTAACGATGCTCGGGACGAGCATGTCTAAGGAGGGGGCAGTGTTACGATGGAAGGTTCTGGAGGGCTTGCCGTGTGAAAGTCATGCCAAACAACAACATTTAGCCGGAAATATAGACAAAAGGAGGCAATTTAGAAAGGACGTAAACAAGTTGTTTTCGTCGCCCGGCCATTGTTCTGCGGATGCATTCACACGGCAATTCTACGAACATCTTAATGGCAGTCTAGAGCCTTCCACCGATATCTAGTATATCGTGCCGGTGCCATATATAAGGCGGTATCCGATGGGCACGGGCAGTCTGAGCGAGTCAGTTTTAGAAAGTCAGTGAGTCAGTCAGTTTAGAGAGTTAGTTTTAGTGAGTTGAGTTCAGTGCGAGTGATCACAAGTGTTTTATCGGTGACTATAGTGAGTGTTACAGTGTTAGTGAAGTGTTTCAGTGCCTAGTGTTTACTGTGTTCTACTGTTACTGTGTTGTAGTGTACACAGAGTAGAAGTGTTTCAGTGTTTAGTGTTTACTGTGTTCTACTGTTACTGTGTTGTAGTGTACACAGAGTAGAAGTGTTTCAGTACCTAGGGTTTACTGTGTTGTACTAGTACTGTGTTGTAGTGATCAGTGTTATAGTGAATAGAATTGTAGTGAAGTGTACGGATTTATCGTACAAGTTTCCGGAATTATTCTGTGTATAGAATAAAGTGTCGTTTAAGTGTAACAACCGGCTATCATTAAATTATCCCGAACCCCAGCCCGTAACAATATGTATGTATGTACCTCTACGAAATAACATCACGAAAACTTACAAAAATTTATCACGCACTAGCTGTGCCCGCGACTTCGTCGGCGTGGACGGCTTTTTTATCTTTCATAAAATTATTATTTTTTCAATAAAAAGTATCCTATGTTACTTCTAATACCTCCAAGAATATGTGTACAAAGTTTTATGATGATCGGCTAAGTAGTTTTTACGTGAAAGCGTAACAAACAAACTTACATTCACATTTATAATATTATATAGTATTTGACTTTAAACTAGCATAGTTTCTTATTTCGCGATGAAAACGCTCGCCAAGAACGGATGCTATCCTAAATACGAACGGAATACAATCCTAAATGTATTTTTTATCTACATATGTTTACACTTACGCTTTAGGAACAGTTTCTGTTTCAGTTACCATAGCAATTTTTTTACCATACATATTTGATAATAACCGCAACTATGTCCTTAGGTAGTATAGTCATCTATAAATAAAGTAATACGAAACAGGTGCTAGCAGAGCAAGGTTTGGCGGAATACTGCGACCCTGAGTTTGTAAAGAACACATCGCGCGAAATGCAAGAAGCCCTTGAAATGACGCAGGAGCAGATGGATAGGTAAGCGACATATTTTACAAATGTCTTCGATTTTTTTTTATATACACTAGAGTTGCTAATAAGCATACGACCCACTTGATGGGAAGCGGCTACCGAAGCCTATTTACGCTCACGATTCTGAAATATCAATTGCGCGTTGCCTCTCTGTGTTCGGAGAGTTGTACTGTATCCCTCTACTGCCAACAAAATATAACAATCCTCCTCTCCCTCCCCGAGGAGCTCATTATCTCACGCCTTCCCACAAGGGTGCTGAGTAGTGCTGTAAGTAGTACCCATACAAACCTTTTTCATTAAATAGTGTATTATTGCCAACAAGGTTATTATCAAGGCTCATCTTATTTTTTCATACCGAAAGCAAAAGTGATTAAAAATATTGTGATGATGTAAATTTTGGGTTACAGAGCAGCGCATCAGCTTATGGTCCAAGAGAGGAACATGAAATTAGCGCAGACTCAACAATCCCAAGTTGTAAGTATTTACACCGACCTGATTAGGTAGAGTACCCTTAACCGAAGAGCATGTATGAAGGGTATAATGAAAGTGGACGAAGCTAAACAAGTATGTAAGGATCGTAGCAAGTGGAAAGAAGTGGTATCTGCCTACCCCTACGGGAAAGAGGCGTGAATGTATGTATGTATTTATGATTAGGTATTAGATAGGTTATTAGCATTAGTGCTTAGCATCTAACAATTGCCTGACTGGAGGGTTTTCGGTCTCTTCATTTTTAGGGTCAGCAAACGTTCTCGGAACTCACGTTACGAGACAATTAAAAAAGTACGCTCTGTACAATTAATAATAACATAATAAAAACCCCCAAACTTATGCAGTTGAAAATAGATCAAGTTTTTAGATATATATACATATATATATATATATATCATCACGCCATTTATATATATATATATATAATTAACCGTTCTATGTAAAGGTTGATCCAGTAAGATATTAAAATAAATGTTGATCCACCTTTTTGCAGTGTATAATTGGCTCTTAACAAATATAACTGATATACTTTGATCCGAATTTGAAATGGAAGGGTTGTTTGGGGATCTGCATCGGTCGCTTTGCAACATACTTGCCATCAAAAAATACATTTTCAAAATGTTTTTGTTGATCCGTAACGGTCGCAAAAATTATACCGACAAGTCAAATGTGCATCCGTTTTATATTCATGCTCATGCGCAATCTTACAAACTAACGTTGATCCGAGAACATTTGACCTTGAACCCGTCGATGCCCTTGCGGTGGCTCCAATGAAATCACTTAACCAAAGAAAAAGTCATGCCGTTGGACAGTGACATTAATACCGTTATGCTGTTGCTGTTGCCAAAAAGCTGTAGTAGGATCTCAACTCTTAGAATATGAAAATACATTAATAGAGAAGAAGGGTCACAGCATAGAAACGATTACATCTCAATCATACCAAGAAACTAAAAACTTTGAGGAACAGACGCCATCTTCAAAAAATCCGGCAATAGAAAGCGACCAATCTAACACTTACTTACTTACAAACCCTAAAATATCTATCAAAACACCAGAAACTACAGTCAATAATAGCATGGAAGAAACAGAAATGGAAGACTATAATGAAGTAAACGATAAAAAACAAGACAATCAGTACAACCAAGATCCTAAAAATAAAGACCCCAAAATTAAGTCAAACCGAAGCATGACGGAAACAAAACAGTCAAGTAGTACAAGTGAAAGCGATATTGATGATGATAAACAGATTCTGAAATGAAGTAAAACTAGACGAACAAAAGTACATACAGACATATCATCACGCCAAGTCCCTAACGGGGTAGGCAGAGAGTATAGAGCGCCAGTTCTCTCTAGACTTACATACCTCTTTCGCTTCGTCCACATTCATCAGTTTCTTCATACATGCTTATCGGTTTAAAATACTCTTAACGTTCCCGTCCTTGAGAGTCCGATCCATTTGATCCAGGTAGTTGGAACGTGGCCTTCCTCTGCCTCTTCTTGCACACAATTTTGCTTTATATATCTGTTTCGTCAATCTTTCTTCACTCATCCTTTCTATGTGTCCAAACCAACGTAACATGCCTTTCTTCATCTTTACAATCACGCCCTCATTCACGCCAGTTGATTTGCGAATCTTCATTGCGGATTCGATCTAATATCGTTACGCCGCACATTTTTCGAAGAGATCGCATCTCGACTGCATTCAAGCTATTTTCATACTTCCTCTGACATACCCAGGATTCGCTGCCATACAATAAGGTAGGTATTAATATCGCGTTGTGGACAGCAACTCGAGCATTCTTGCTCAGACTTTTACTGCCCATCAACGCCGACATGGCTCCATTCACCTTATTTCCGGCAGTTATCCTTCTTTCAATATCTTTTCATACTTTCCATCTCGTGTGAACATGCTTCCAAGATATACAAATTCATTCACTTGCTCTAGAATTTGCCCATTTACCGATATAGCACACTCGGTCACTTGTAAAGATTCTAAAAATAAAAATATCAATATTAAACCAAATAACAGAAAGACAAAAATAAAATGTCCAAGTTCAAGCGATAGTGATAGTGATAATCCAATTAAGAGACGAAAAGAAATCAGTAATGGAAAGTGTTCGGATGAGAAGATAAAATTTGTCAAAAATATTTCCAATTAAACATAAATAAAAAGATAAATCCAGACAAAAACAAATGTATGGAAGTTTTAAATAAAGAACCTATTCTTCAAAATAGGACTTGGATGCAACTTAACAGTAACATGCGGTAACCGCTTACCATCAGGCGGACCGCATGCTTGTTTGCCACCCGTGTGGTATATAAAAAAAAATTTTAACAATATTTTATTTATTTATTTTTTATTTAATATTTATGCACAATTAAAGTACAGTGGTGGACTTAATGCTAAAGCATTTTCTACCAGTCAACCACCCTTGACAGGAGAAACATTGAAGCGGGTGTGCACAGAAGGATTAGCTTAGGGATATGAAAAAATAATTAATTATACAATAAATACAATAAAAATAGGCATACATACAATATATGAACATTCACAAACAAGTTACAAACACATCACATATATATATTACAAGAAACACCATAAAATATTTAAACATATAGGAGACTAGTAAACATTTGAGTTCTAAGATGCTTTCAAGTAGTGCTCTTTTACAAGGCGCTTGAAAATTAATTTGGTGGGAGCTATCCTAATTTTAGAAGGAAGCTGATTCCATAATCGCACCGCAGTAATACCAAAAGACTGATGCTCAATAGAGGTTTTATGGATAGGAGTGCAGAGACGGAGGGAGTCTGAGGATCTGAGGTGAAGGTCGTGGGAGACGGATATAAATTGAAAACACTCTCTTAGATAGATGGGAGATTTGGGATCGTTTAGTATTGAATAAAGCAAGCTGAGTATTCTGACATTTCTTCTCTCGCGGATTTTCAGCCAACCAAGTTTGGACCGCCACTCAGATACATGATCGTATTTTCGGAGACCGTATATAAATCGAATACATGTATTGAGCAGACGGTCCAACCTATCTAGCAGCTCCTCGGATAAATCCAGGTAAGAAATGTCAGCATACTCAATTATAGGGAGTAGGAGCGTGTTCATGAGACATATCTTGGTGTTAAGGGGAAGGAAATGTTTTAATCTGAAAATTGAATGGAGGGACGCATAGAATTTACGGGAAACCTCGTTCACCTGCGCTGTCCAAGTCAGATTGGAATCAATTAAAATCCCCAGGTCTTTAACTGTACATGACAATGGGATCACACAGTTATTGAAACTAAGTTGCGTAAGGCTACTATTATCAACTTTGTTAAGTTGGCGGGTATTACCAATTAAAATGGCTTGGCATTTATCAGGATTGACTTGTATTCCGAAACGGCAGGACCACCTCATGAGTTCCTCAAGGTCATCATTAAGGAATTTAATTTGCGAGTTTAGATCGTGTGTATTCGCGTGACGATAAAGTTGTAGGTCATCGGCATAGAAGTGATAGCGACAGTGAAGGTACGGAGAGGCCATATCAATAAATAAGGAGAAAAGAAGCGGGGATAAGATTCCGCCTTGAGGGACGCCGGCATCCAACTCGCACCAGTCAGAGAACTCTTGACCAGCTCGAATCGCCTGCCTACGTCCTCTCAAGTAAGAAGAGAACCAAGATATAGACTCAGAAGAGAAGTTGAGATAGAGAAGAGTAGAAATAAGTAAATCATGGTCAACTGCGCTAAATGCGTTGCTAAAATCAATAAGGACAAGTATGGTTACTTGAGATTTTGCCATACTCATTCTTATATCCTCAGTGACTTTCAGCAACGCAGTAGTTGTGCTATGACCCGTTCTGAAACCAGACTGAAAGGGGTTGAAGAGGTTAGCACCATTAAGAAAATCAGTTACCTGCTTGTGCACCGCGGACTCTATTATTTTCGACAGAAATGGTAAGATGGAAATGGGTCGAAGATGGTTAGGTAGTATAGGATTTGGGATTTTGGGAAGTGGTAGAACATAGGCTTTACGCCATAAATCTGGAAAGCAGCCGGAGGAGAGTGAGTAATTAATAATATGAGTAAGCGAAGGCAGAATCTGTTGCAAAACTAGCAACACCATAGCGCGACCTATATCGTCACAGCCCATAGCTCTTGAATTTATAAGAGACATATCTATAAGACCGATTAACATCGGGTAAGCGACAAGCTCGTGTCGTCAACAAATTTCCTTACCATATATATATCATACCTATAAACATAAAAACTTAATAAATAAAGAAAAGTTAATGATTAGGTGGTCTTGCAATAAATTATAGGAATTAAACCATCCACATACCTTAGGTATGTCCAGTAGGAGAACTTGTTGCCTTCTGATTGGCCCATTTGAATCGGATCAACAACTATCGGAGTGGATTTGTATATTGGATCAACATTTCGGTTGCGTTTCCTAAACTTCAACGGAGTAAATCGTTGATCCGGCCGGAACCACATTTGTATGAAAAAGATTACATTGGATCAACAAAAACCACCTGGATCAACATAGGTTTTCGGATCAACAAAGTGCTCGCGATATAGCACGCATGATCAACAATTGACGGATTGATATAACTATATATATATATATATATATATATATATATATATATATATACGCCTTTCCACATCTTAATATACATATGTAAATTACGCATCACGTTTTTTGTCTGAGATGGGCTCCTAAACTACATAGCCGATTTCAATCAAATTTGCACAACGTGTGCAGTTTGATCCAACTTAAAAGATAGGATAGCTTACATCACAATTGGACCCGATAGGTGGCGCTTCGATCGTGTTTGAGGAAGCTGAACCTTTTCACCCAGGCGAAGCTGAGCGGGACAGCTACTTTGCTAATAAAGTTACTATAATTTATACAAAACACCTTTGTAAAATTACGTTAAATGGTATATTTTTCTTATTTATATGTTGTTTTTTTCCATTTAACGAACCAAGATTACGCACTGTGTAACGAATATAGGGTACAATTTGGGTTATAGGGCGACATCCTAGCCCGCCAGTATCACCCGTTCCACCAGCCGGCATCAATGCCGCCTCGCAAGCGGTTATAGCACCAACTCCCGCGGAAAAGTGCGCCTGCGCACAAGATGGCGGACAAGACAATGGCGCCAAAAAACACACGCACCATAGGAGGAAGCGGAAAAGAAAACCCATACTCGTTTAGCTTAACACATTGTGTTGCCATATCTATAGAAAATTTCACTTGTTCTTTTGCACCATTACTGACTTCTTCAATAAGTAGGATATTTTAAGTATGTATCATACATTCAGTTTCAGTTCTCAGATTTAAAATGCTCAATTTGTTTTTGTTATGACCAGTTGAACAATTTTATAATAAGGCTTTAATTAAATCGGGCTTTATCAAACCTATGTTCATGAACTAAGTTATGACTGGCAGATTGCTTTTTTAAATGTTACGGTGTTTCGCAAAAACATAAACTCATAATTTAGTTTATGGATGCAGAGTTCGTTATGAATACCATAAACGGTATATCTATGTGGGTTTTTGTCCCATAGAAACGGATTTGTCAAATAAGTGGGCATTAAACTCCTTTTTTCATTTAGTGTAAGTAGTTAGTGTACCTAACTTTAGTAGTATGTTATTTATGAGTTTGATATGAAAGTAAAAATACATAAAAAAAATATCGAGGGTCTTTTTAAATTTTAGGAAATTTAATATTGATAATTCTGAGAGAGAAAGTTGATTTCTTACTTCGGGAATCCATAATGGGTAAGGATAATGTATTCACCAATAGGCATTAGGGTGTAATTAAATGTCAGGTACTGTTTGCTCGATCAAAATTATATCGAAAAATTTTTACTTTTTGGATAAGGTATCTCTATTTTGTCGGTATGTGCAGCCTTAAATAAATCTGTTGATGGAAATGGTCAAAAAGCATTCGATATACAGGATACTCAGAAAATAGAACAGTTGCCTTCTAGAAGTTACAGGATGTTGTGAATATGCTTACGTACTAGGCATGCCTTTTAAGTTCTGTCGTTTTCATATTTCCCGGCAATTTTGAATTTGGAACTGTTCTATATACGAATGTGTTTAAATTTTGAAGGTGTTAGGTTATTCTCGTTACGGAATTTCTGGATTCGGTCTCCACGCTCAAGGCCCATGATAGAAGCTATGCGATAGATAAAAACAACTGTTGTGCCCCATTTGGTCAACTTACCTGTTTTATAAAGCAGTCTGTATACATTTAAATAAATAACGATTTCTCGTTTGTTCTTTGTGAAGTGTGAATTTTGACGTTTATTTAGAGTATAGCTTTATTTATCATATTTACAAGTCAGTATTACCTGGGAAGCTATACCTACTAGTTAGTTATTTGTACCGCGTCATTACCTAATTTCAAAAATCAAGATCGACAATAACGATATTCTATACGGGAATACACATTTTATTAACCGTAAAAAACTAGTTTGTGAAGAAGCCATTTTTTTTATTTGATTACCGCGCCTAATTACTTACGTAGTATATGGATTTCAATCTGAAGTTATGATTTACTATGTTGGTTGCATTAAATATGTGCCAAGCTTTATTTGCAGTAACTACAGCGCTTCTTACACAATTACTTGGTTTCGGTCAGGTTTCAGTGATATACATATTTAAAATAACAAAATTTTAAAAACTTTTTCACATTTAAATGGACCAGAAAAATTACAATAGTGACAATTTATATTACCTAGCTATCAACTATTAATATTTAATAATAATAATAAATCTTTATTGATATTACAAATTAATATTACACATCTATAACACGAAAATCTGACCGATACTAAGTAATTGTGTAAGAAAACGCTGTAGTTACTGCAACGAATGCTCGGCACAAATATTATACAACCTACTCAATCAACCACCATAGACGCCATCAGATTAAATACCGAAATATATTTACCAACAACAAAATATTATATATAAGTACTTACCTAGTTTTGTTTCAACTTGCGTTTTAATTATCATGTAAGTCCCCTTGGGTTGTTTTTACTTTTTTAGTAATAAGGCTTTATATATTTAGACTATGGCCTGTTTGGAGTGGAATAAAAACTATAGGAATTAAGTTTATATCTGTTAACCAACTTTTGTTTCAGGTTTCAGCTATTTTTTTTAATCAAAAGACAGTAGGAAATAGTGCGCTTAACATGTCTGTATTTGATTAAAATCTTTACATCATGTGATCAGGCATTTATTGAATATGAAACGATTTGTTTTCACTCGATTTTATCGAGCTTATGTAAATTACGGCCGAGTTAAGAAAAACAGTAGTTTTATAATTCAAAAAAATACCTAAATATTGCAACATTTTTTAGATGTAGACAACACAGAAGACAACACGTTATTGTGAATTAAGTATACTTAGATTACTTAGGTTCTTGCCGATATGGGCCAAATAAATAATAATAAAAATAATTATATTATAACACTTTGTAAATTAATTGTAGGCTTAGACCACTTATAGAATTAAGAGCAGTATCTGCTTATATCTTAATTCTCTCCAATGTTAATCTGACACAATTTATCTTCTAAAATCTGCAGAGCGCACTTCCAAGTGGCCAGTACCAGTACCATGAAGGCAGTATAATGACTATTATATTATCCTCCTTAAGCGCTCATTACGTACTAGATACCTAATATAATTAAGATTATACCCGAGGAACCTAAGCAAATTGTTTCATAAAAATGTTGCAATATTTCAGGTTACATAAGTAATTGTAAGTTATCCCCTAGTAAGTGCCCTTTTAAACTTTGGAATAAATGCGATGTAGTGTAGGTATTTTGACCTAATGCCATGAACCACATTCCTTTAGAAATAAGAAAATTTTAAAATGACCAGTTTTTCTACCTATATTTGAGGACATACAAGATCTTTATTTTCATTATGAAACCATGATTACATTTACCATCTCCTTCACCCGCGTTCCTCAATCCTCCAGCCAGAGAGAATAATGTTTAAAAGAAAAACATAAATGTCTTCATTCCTTTAACTTCTCAATAAAAAGCGCACAGTAACTTTGAATTATTTGTAAATAAAATTTGTATGGCGATATTATTACATTTATTATTATTAATAGTAAATATAAACTATAGTTTATGTATTAGTAACCGGAAATCGTGCGAAGTTTTTAGTAGAAAATGCTTCCTTTGAACAAACCTTCATGTGCCAACAATTATTTAGCAACTTTTAACTTTACCTTTATATATTTTTATCTTCTCTTAAATATTATTTATTAAACCTGTTAAATACGGTCCCTTACACACATTGAAGTTACGAGTTTAATGTGGTTGACTATACTATTTTAAAAGATCGTACCATATCTTGGTTGTTATTCTATTCAATAGAAATTATTTAAAGTATATTTGAATAAAATCCAATGGTACTGGGTATTTTTATCAATATTAATTACCAATATAGGTAGTTTAAATTCCTTTAAAGAATCCATACTATTTTAAAGTTGATATTTATAAAATCCATCAACCAACTCTGTAAATAATGTACAAAATTATTGAGTCTGTTTTTCTAAAATAATTTATCTTAAAATATGAAACTTTTTATATACTAGCAAACAGCTAGAATTTGCAAACTCAAAATGTACATAAATATAAATTGAACTATAAAAATATATAATATACACATGTGTGTGAAAGATGTATTTATTCCGTCAATCGTATTTAATTGAGACATTATTAATTACCTATATTTATTAGTTAAAAGTACATTGTAAATCATTTTCATATAAATAAAACATGTGACAAACACACTCATACAATCTTTTATTGCTCTCGACTTGTTCTTGCTACAGGAGTATCAGCTACCCATTCACATCCCATATAGTGTTATTCAAAGACATTATTCTATGATCATTGGAAATAATTCTGTTTAATACTCTATGTGGGGCACATTTTTGTAATTTGTTAATAGACCTAATTTGTGCACAGACCCCACTAGCACCTGTCATGTATTTATTTGTTTATTATTTGAGATACAATACAAATATGATGTATGACCATGCCACCATAGTGGTCAAAGGGACTTGTTTATTAATAAGCCAAAAAAGGTTTTGTTATTATCTCACTCCCAATACATGTCACCAGCCATAATTGGATATAGAGACCAGCTTTCTTCTTCAGTGAATTTTGTCAAACATATGGGTAGACCAGTGTTACAACACCCCCTTTTGGCCAGACCGATGCAAGATCACAGATCCATGTGTTAATGGATTCCTTCTTAAATATATGCAGGTTTCCTCTCAATATTCTTCAATATATGAATATTGTTTGGTACAGAATATGTCCATATCCTTCATGGTACAGAATATGGCGTGAATGTCAACTGTACTAAAAGACATACCCAGCTAATACTTTTTATCTATTAAAGTTAGCTAGATCATAATAATACAATTCCAGATAATCAAGAAAATGTTTTTTATTTATCAATCAAAGTCCCCCTAACCCTCTTCTCGGTAGTCTGGGCCGGGGTCTCAGCCTGCCGTTTATTCATGCCCTTCCGCTCTAGCTGTTTTTCAATAATCCTAGCATTATTTGCATAACTGTCTGCAACTTCTCTTGCCTCAATTTCATCCTCTTCCTCGTCTATGGTTGACACTGTGACAGAACTGAATTTGCCCATGTTTTTTGTGTGCTTTGTGACCATAATCTTCTTGGGCTGTGTCAGGGCTACCTGTTTGTAAATGTCAGTAACACCTCCCTCGCCAGCATTCTGGACTAAGGCTCCCTGCATTATAAAAAGTATGTTACCTTCTTGTTCGTGCTTATAATATATAGGTATTGCACATTTCTTACACTTCATTCTATATTGACGTTCAATACCCTTTTCCCTTTTTAAATACACTGTTTCATCCGGGTCTGATGTGATTTTGTGAGCGTGCTTCGATCCATCCACGACCCGGGCTCCGTCCGTAGGTCTAAGAGGCAGTTTGTCTATCGTACAGTCCAATATAAGAGACATTTGACCGCACAAGCAATAATAAATGTGCAAAGGCTTGGTCTCATTGTATTCCTCTTGATCTTTGGTGTCCGAACAGACAATACTTCGTGAAACAACTTTCGGCATTTTATATTTTCAAGCAGAAAAAAATCTCTACAACCAATGCCTCCGTACTTGATAGAATGTTGTATTCCTTTTTTTCAACTAATCGCGTTAATCGTATAAAATTTATTCAATGAATAAGAAATGTCACTCACTGTTACCACGAAATATCTGCTCTGTCAAATTTGTTCTATCCAACCTAGTTATTGTTCTGAGATCCAACCAATTCCATTCTGTGCTGTGGCTGTGAGTGACGTTCTACGCCAAAACAAAAACCACAGATGAGTAAAAGGTGGTAATCATAGACTACTATTAATATACTAGAGGTGGTAATCCTAATATATATATATATATATAAGCATTGTACAGTATATACGCCCAATTTTTTTTTACTCGTGAATGTTTATTTTTTATGTCTTTACATTTTTACGTATTATTTCTACTCAACTAAACATACTGATATCGGTCGGCAACGTGCGAGTGATACCCCTGGTGTTGCAAGCGTCTATAGGCGGCGGTAACCGCTTACCATCAGGCGGACCGCATGCTTGATTGCCACCCAAGTGATATAGAATATATATATATATATATATGTATATATTCTCCGCATCGTATAAAAATACAACCTCAGCATAGTTCGCCTTGTATAATGTAGAAAATTACTTCAGAAAAAGTTAGTGCAATCTTATCAAACAAAAGGCTTTGCAATGCATGAAAATCCTGTTTCAGAGAGCTTATTTTTTTCCTAAAGAAACCTCTCTCTGATTCAAGGAAAATCGTGTCTTTGCTTTTAATGGTGTCAAGTTGGCACTACTTGCTGTCAGTCATCTCATCTTCACGCTTTTGCGATAGTCTTTTATTCCACAGATTTGTGTTTCATTGCACATGTTTATCGATTTCTGTGCGATTTAGGAAAAGTATAACGAATTTCCTACAAAAATGGGCGCTATAGCTAGCAGATATCGTGTGTCTAATGCTGCACTGTCAAGCATCGACGTGAATGAAATAGAAAGTGAAAATAAACGTGAAAACCCTGGGACGTTGGACGAGTTACACAAAAAGACTAAAGGTAATTGTTTTCATTGTTTTTTCTATATAAATAGTTATCAAATATATTGACTGATATAATAAAATGTGCGTGGATATATTAACAATCCACATTCAGTCATAATTAGTGTGCAAATACAAGTTTGTAGACATCGAAAAGTTTGGTTATCCTGTGATGTAATATTCTTTATTTGAATAGGAATTCTGCTTAATTAACCTCTAAGTAGCTTGCAGACTATTCGTTAGCCGTATTTTCATTTAGATTGAAAAAAACCGACTTAAAATGTACCTTCTAGCCTTCACGCTGTCGTATTTATTTTGTGATAACGGTTATCAGCGTGATCGGCTACACATCACGATTCATAGACAGGTACTCTCTGGAAAAACTACATTCGTAGGTCACATCAAACAGGTGTACATGTATCTTAGTGAATAGAATATTCATAAATATCTCCACTTCATAGTTTTCCAGCATTGCAATGCTGCCAGCCTTTACTTTATACACTGTTAGATTCTATAGATAAAATATTAGAACTTTGTAATATTTTATCTGTAGCTTAAGAAATGCCAAAGATTGTCATAAAATATTTTTACCAGATACCAGGCTGGATTGTCCTGACTTGACATGACCCTTGAATTTATTACTCTTAAGAGATAATGCATACAAGCAATTTAATATAACACTTACATGATAGCCCATAGAAGTTTGCTGAAATACTAAACTATTGCCATAACAGAAATATTGATATATGACAGATACAAAATGTTCATACTGCAAATCTAGGTAAAAAATATTGTGTATGTTTATTAATCTACAAAAGCTCCTAAAAGCCTAACGGTAGTTTGTTTATATGATTCCCGATTACACATCTTGAGAAAACCTTACAAAACTTTATTTCATTCCAGATGTAATGCCAGTAAATTTTGAAGGTGGAAAGTTGATGGTTAACAGGGGACTATCCAATCACTTTCAGGTGAATTCAATTGTTTTGTATATATTTTTTTTTATTGTAGCCACTTGTTTTGGGGTCTCCCAATGCCTGCATTTTTCCTTCCGGAATAGACTGACAAACTAATATACAACCAATACACATCGTATTTGACACAGGGAACACTTATTTAATGTCACCTATTTTAACTAAATATTTTAACTTAAATAAAATTAGGGATGTCTCGAAAAAAGGTCAAATGTGGCAAATAAAGAATTATGAACTCAATATTAACATTTACAGATGTCTCATACACTGACCATGAGCTCAGCTCAAAACGGATACAAGCTAGGAGCAACATACATTGGCACCAAGCAGATCTCGCCAACAGAAGCCTTCCCAGTGGTGCTGGGTGATGTAGACCCTTCGGGCAATGTTAATTTCAACCTCATCCACCAGCTCACACCAGAGATTAGGTTCAAGGGAGCAGCACAGGTATAATTCTTTTTTTTTTTATATTTATTTCACTAGCTGTCCTGTACCACTTACCGGGTTCAATTGTGTATTTAAACCATCCAGGGAGCCACCAAAGTATACAGAACTAAATTCATTGAAATCGCTATTTAGGTGGAGTTATAGTAAAGTACATGATTAATTCCCCATTTTTTATTGTATTTATTGGACAGTGATTGACTGGAAAATTGAGTTGTGAGCATTGGTCTTTCAGGTGCAAGAGTGCAAGCTGACGGCGACGCAGGGCACAGTGGAGTACAAGGGTCCAGACTACACTCTCGCCATGGCCATCGGCAAGCCTGACTTCAGCGAAAAGTCGTCCGTCTTTGTAGGACATTACCTGCAGGTCAGTGAACTAACAAAATTGAAGCTGCATCATATAATAGTTTCTTTATAATCAGGCTACTAATGTTCTAAATGCGAATATTTGTTACTCAGTCATGCCAGAACAGCTGAATTCATTCAACTGTTCCAATAAAAATCTAAATCAAAAGTCGAAACATACTCCCTGGTTTCCTTATTTAGCATTTGTTCCATTTTACATAGGGGTAGTAACAAAATAATTTTGATATAAACTGTCTCCAAGAGGAGACTCCCTTTTATGTCACAAATATTAGAGAAAAAGTTTTACGTAATAACATTATGTTTCAATTTCTCCCAAAAATATAATTGTATAGGCTCATGAAAAAAACGTTGTCAAAGTGGCTGAAATAAGGTTGAATAGACAGTGTGTGTTGTGTAACAGTCGGTGTCGAAGCGGTTGGCGTTGGGCGCAGAACTGGTGTACCAGTCGGGGGCGCGCGTCATGGGGGGCGAGATCGCAATCACCTCGGCTGCGGCGAGGTACACCATGGACGGTATGGACTCAAATAAATTTTTATTTCACATAGGCCTAGATGGGCACTTACAAAATATCGAAAATGGTGCACTGTTCGGGTTGAACGTATCCATGGAGAAAAACTGGCAAGAAGACTGCAGCATATATTGTACATATATACATATGTTATGTTGGTTTGGACACATAGAAAGGATAAGTGTAGAAAGGTTGGCGAAACAGATATACAATGTTTAGAAGAAGAGACAGGACAGTTCCAGACGACCGGACACTCAAAGACGGGAATGTCAAGAGTACTTGAAACCGGCGAGTAAGTGTGAATAGACATGTAGAAGCAAAAGTGGTAGAGAGAACTGGCGCTCTAAGAGTAGAGCGCCGCCAGTCTGGCAAATTCTTGGGGGACTTGGAATGCTGATGTGTGGTAGTAAAATTACGTTAGAACTGTAGTAATATGAATTTCATGGTAGAATTTGTCTCAGAAGAGTCTTCAAAGTGCTTGGTGTTGTACTCCCTCTGCCTACCACATGAGGGAATACAGTCAAGAAAGCCTTATGACCTGTTCAGATCTTAAAAGAATAGGTGCCTCCGAAAGAAAACAAAATGTTTTTAGTTTAAAATATCTATGTAATGGTTACAGACTCTGAGATATCAGCGACCTTGGGAGCTGCCAGCTTTCACCTGTGCTACTTCAAACAGGCCAGTGAGCAGCTACAAGTGAGTACATCTCCCACTCTCTGATGGCATTATTAAAGTAGACCTACAAAGGTCCCCCAGGGTATGGAGAGGGTGTGGGGTGTGGTATGGAGGGGATGATATATTTTTGGTGCCAATGGAACAGACGGCGATCCGCCGCCGTTTCTTAGGCACTGCTATACGTCTTTGAATGTCTTCTCAAAATTAAAATGTTCCTCTCAATGGTTGCCTTCACTGAAAGACGTGTGGTGTGTTGTTCAGAAAACCTCTTTGGTACAGTCAGGATAAGAACTTGCAATCTGTCTGTGGCAACTACTTTAACCGCTGCTAAACAATTACTCAAAAACCCCAGAACAATTGAACTAGTTTACTCACATGAAATATTAACGTTCCAGATAGTGGCAGAGATGGACACGTCGTTCCGGGGGATGGAGTCAGTGGGCACCATTGGTTACCAGGTCACCATCCCCAAGGCAGAGCTGGTATTCAGAGGTGGGAGGCATTTATTTATTACACCTAAGCTAAAGGCTTAAAGCTATAGCCACAATGTATACTACATGTTACCGAGCCACATTACATTAGCTTTCTCTGGCTTCTTTGTCCCAGGCCTTCATATTGATCTAGTAAAGTAGTCTGTAAGTAAGTAAGTAATTAGTTGTAAGTAAGCCGTGGTGGCCGAGTGGTTCGAGCAATTGCCTGCGACGCAAAGGTCGCAAGTTCGAATCCCGACTGTACCAATGAGTTTTTCTGAACTTAAGTACAGTGATTAGTCACACCACGAGCTTTACGGTGAAGGAAAACATCGAGAGGAAACCTGCACATGTCTGAGAAGAAATTCAAAGGCGTATGTATAGTCGTGCTTGAGTAACGGCGATGGACTCGCCATCTGTCACGTTGGCACCTAATATACCTCTAGCGGAAAGTGGGTGTGTGGGTATTACCTATACACCTCTGTCTACCCCTTCGGGGACCCTAGTGGGAAGGCGTGAGGATATATATATATGTATAGTCGTGCTTGAGTAACGGCGATGGACTCGCCATCTGTCACGTTGGCACCTTATATACCTCTGGCGGAAAGTGGGTGTGTGGGTACTACCTATACACCTCTACCTACCCCTTCTGGGACCCTTGTGGGAAGGCGTGAGGATATATTATATTATTATATTATATTATATATATTATTATAAAGTAGTCTGTAAGTACGTCAGCATATTGACTTGTGATAAGGAATGTGACTGTGGCAGCACAAGGGATTGTTTATAAGACGTGGGGGAGGCGTACGCGTCGAGGGGCTCAACTCGCTGCCTGCGTGAGTCCCTCACTGAGTTGGCAGGACCAATAATTATTCAATCTTAAAAAGAGATAATAAAATTTAAAAAAAAAAATTTTTTTACTAACACAAGCTATGGACACGAAGTCTGAAGTAAATAAATTTATTATTATTATTAATAATTCTTAGCTCTTAACACCGAAAAATTCCTTCCTATGTAATAAGCACTTGGTTTGCTTAGGAGGCCACTGGTTATTATTACAGGCCTGGCAACAAACTCTTGAAAAAAATATAAAAACATGCTTCCACCCTTCTAGGTATGGTGGACTCCAACTGGAACATTGGAGCCGTGCTAGAAAAGAAACTGCAGCCGCTCCCCTTCACGTTTGCCCTCTCTGGGATGGCCAACCAGGCCAAGCAGCAGTTCAAGTTCGGCTGCGGACTCATCATCGGCTAATGCCTTTAGTGATACAGTGATGCATCATAGTTAGTGAATGTGAAGTGCGGTGAAGTATTGATCAAAAGACTTGGTTCCGTGTTTGCTGATTTTTCTGGTTTTAATGGTTAATGGAGAGACTGGTGTCATAGTGGTGATTGGCCGTGTCTTGCTGTGTCATCTGCGTTAATTGTAACTATGCATGTATGAATATGTATGAGTACTGATTTACCAGACTATCCCTTGATGTAGTTCCTGCATGCATTCAAACAAACTTCCCCTTTATAATGTTTACTAGCTGTGTCTCATAATTTCACCTTTGTCAAATTTGTACGTATTTGATTAATGCTCTGCTCCCTTACGTAGTACAATATTACCTATAAACCTCCCTTTTGGACCACGCTGTCTATTGACGAGAACTGCATTCAAATCCATTGAGTACTTTAGAATTTCTAAGCACACTGACTGCGCGATGCGACTTTATTTTAAACTATGTTTTCGAATGATTTTGTTTTCTTAATTCCCATAAGTAATTGGTCAGCTTGTGATGTGGTGATGATATGAGAAGTCTTGAGACTCAACTCGTACTATTAATATATGCTCAATAACAAAGAATGTGTCTGTATAAATCTTACAAACACATTGAAAATACCATATCCCCACTTCACTAGTTATAATGCATCATTTAAATATAGTTAAATGTATTGATTGTGTTGTGTGAATGACATTTGTACGTTATCCTCCAAGTAATTAAGCTTATATTTATGTAAAAGATCCCACACAATTTTTTCATTAGATAAAGTTCAATGATTCTAGCTTCCAACAATAGATTTCCCTATTCATTATTAAAACTAAAGCTAGTACAGATATTGCATTTGACACTTAATTGCTTGGATGATAGAGTCGAGAATCCTGCGTCTGTGAATACGATAGACAATTCCTAAATTAATTATCAAAATAATTTTACATCTATCACATTTGTATCTGCAGCTCCTCGTCGCGTTTCTGTACTCTATGATTTATTTTTTATTTCTACTTATGTATTTGTTGATTGTGAAGCGTGGATCGCAAAAGAAACGCACCAGAATCGCATTTATCACGACGTGACGTCACTCTGGGGTTGCCAGTAGCGAAATGCCAAATATAAAATATAGATGTTTACCGGTGTGTAAAATGAAGTAGTAAACACTTATCTCACTGCAGGCGGGGTGTTACATTATTTAGTGGATGTGCGCTTAATGTCACAATTATGTAAGGGTGAGGTTGGCCATTTTTGGCACCATGTCCCTGAGATTAGGGGAAGTAGAGATCTCCTGTCCATTCAAGACCCCTGAATTGCCCCTAATTCATACATTATATTGTTTCTCTTTAGTTTTGTAAGTATTATGAGAATTGGGTGTTGCCACACACACTGGTAATTGGCGGGCACTTGCTCGCACGCGATTAAAATCTCGTCAGCAGATATATGTTACACAGGTATCTTTTTTTATGTTGAAATATTGACTAGCTCTTGTACTATAGAATTCTTGTTTCAGCTATAAATGCTAAATTTCAATTCCTATATGTATCACGTTAAGAGCTATATTGTTAGTTCTGTGTGCGGTTGTGTACGTCTGTGTACCCTAGAGTGGCCGGACGCGTTTCAGGGACCCTACATATTATGTATGTCATACAAAAGATAGACCAAGAATCAATACTATATTAGTATTGATATCGAATGTGAAGTGCTCGACATGTGGAATGTGGGTGATAGTTACCCCTCGCCCGTGTAGGGAGACATGCTAGGGACGGTTTAACTATGGGCTGTATATATGGCAAGCCCAGAGACTATTTACAACTGGGTTTTGTAAACTTTTGGTTTTGTAGCGTAAAATAGTAAAAAATATTTTGTTCAACGTAGGGGAACACTTTGAATGACTCATATTAAATCAAAGTTACCACAGTTTCCAAGTAAAAAGCTGTCAGGAGGAGAAACTACGGAACTAAATGCCCGGGTTTTACCCAGTAGGGGTAGAGAAAATTGTATTTACATATATTTGTTTACAATATTGCATATTGCATTTAACAATATTTACAAAGAACAGGTGCTAGAGTACCTAAAGATATTTCTTCCGAGACATTTTATTGAACTCGGATCTCAATTTTGGTAATAATTCCTTAAAGAAGCCAAGCTAGTGCTCGCCTCCTGCCTGCACTCGGTCCCTGAGCCGCGCGCGTCGCAGCGACAATGTATGTAGATATATATACTCTTGTACATAGTGCTTGTTGTTAAAACGTTTATTTTTAATAGAGTTATGTTAATAAATCAGTGTTGGAGTTTTATTTATGGTGTTTGCTGATGTATTTGTAAACTTATATCCTCACGCCTTCCCACAAGGGTCCCTGAAGGGGTAGGCAGAGGTGTATAGGGTAGTACCCGCACACCCACTTTCTGCCAGATATATTTTAGGTGCCAACGTGACAGATGGCGAGTCCATCGCCGTTACTCAAGCACGACTATACATACGCCTTTGAATTACTTTTGAAACCTATGTAGGTTTCCTCTCGATATTTTCCTTCACCGGTAAGCTCGTGGCGTAACTATTCACTGTACAAGTTAAAAAAATTGGTACAGTAGAGATTCGAACTTGCGATCTTTATGTCACAGGCAACTTACTCGAACTACGACTTAAAAAATACCTTCTCTTAAAATGAGTTTGTCCCAAAGAGACAGCGTCCCAATCATTTGAGGTGGGGTCAGGTAAATTGAAACGCTTGAATAGTTTAAAAATAACGTAAGTTTATTACATGTAATCGAATAAAAATATTATAGTTAATCTTTTTACTTTGCATGTTTATCAGCCACATATGTGGACATTACAAAAGTCCCTTCATTGTTGGAGTTAATGAACTTCATAATAATATCCGTACATTACAAGCCTCATATATATACATTTCTGTGTAATCTATTAATCGCTACTAAGTATGGAACCGAATAATTGTAGGCGACCTCGATAAGAATGCAGTATTTTTTTATCTTTCTTATTCAGGGTGTCTCAAAAGATAGGACGGTTGATTCAAGTTTGTGATAGGGCCCAATGATACAAACCAAAAATACAAATAAAAAAAAGTTCTAATTTGAAATTTTTAACTCATCTTCGAATAAAAAATCTGATGTAACCATAAAGTTATACATGTAGACTGAGTCTGAACTTAACTACATTCCTATTTTTTGTCTGTTTCAGAGTGAATATTACCCCCTTTAAAAATGTTGCCATTTTTGGAGCGATTAATTTTATTTCTTCGTCTTGTGATTATATCATCAAGACGAAGAAATAAAATACGCGACAACTTTAAGAAGACAACTGTTCTATTTACTGAGACCCGAATATCAGAATCAATAGCCGTTCATTAGTATCGAAAAAATCGAGTGGCGCGACCGATTTTCATGAAATTTGGTTAAAATGCAATGCATCTTTTATCACCCAAACGAAGCTGGGACAGCTAATAACAAATACTTAAATCGCATCACAATTGTCAATGACGCGGCGATTTAACACAACCTCACTAACGATAAGTCTACATATTAACACTTGTAACACCGAAAGGGAAGTGTTTCAGTTCCTACCAGTATGGATATCATAATACTATAGCGATTTGTTAGCTTACTGTTTACAGTGCGACCAGAAAGCTGGGTGGACACATTGGAAACAAAAAAGTTACCAAAAGCTACCAAAACTCGTTAACCCAACTTTTACAAAATAATTAACAAAGAATTTTCCATTTGTTACATCCTTATACCAAAATATATTATTATGGCTTGAATTATCATTTCAAAGATACATATAATATGTCTATTCATATATTTCTCGTGTAATATAATCTATGTATTTATAATCTAAGCTTACATTACAAACGATTGCAACACTCGCAGTTCGCAACATGTCATTCTAGAGATCTGTCACTATAATGTTTTGAAATGTTTTTTTTCTGTCTTCATAATCGAAATTTATGTAACTTTTGATATGTATGCCAATTTAAAATGAAATCAGTAATTCAAAAGTTTAGTTTTAGATTTAAAATCGTATTCGATAGATATTTAATGTTATGTGCAATTAAATTCCAAGTTGTCAAGTTTTGCTTAGCAAAAAGAACAAGACAAAACTGCTAAGTCCTTTGACACTGTTGGAATCAACCACAAATGAAAAAATATTTTTTTAATATTGAATTACGTTTCTATTGCTGGCCAGCTTCCTTACATACCAGTAAAGTTAAAGGTCAACCATTTATAGCCCACATCTATGATTCGGCAGAGTACGTTTGTATGTCTGGTCTATTAGGACAGATTAAAAATATAAAAAGCTTTTTACTGCTGTCAAATCTGAGAACTACTTAAAGACTTCAGAACATTTTCAAAAAAGTATTATCAACGAAAAACATTATTTGTTCTGTTACAAAATGGTGTCCTATAAGCCGATTTGCCTATGGAACGAACCAGACCAACAGCGGTGTCAGGCGATGTTCAATGATCGTATTAACAAACAAACTTCTAAAAGCATAATATGACATTAACACTAAGTACAAGATATGACATCTCAACCTCATTGCCATTAAGAAATTGACATATTCTCTGTTTTTTAAACACACGGAAGAAAACAATCACAGCTCGTGTTAATTTCAAAAATCGAACAAGCATAGACAACCTAGACTTTTAGTGTGCAGCATACAGTTTAAAAAACTACACAATATGTTTTTTTTATTCAGAGGGAGACGGACAAACGCATTTTTAGCCATGACACATTATTTGTATATAAAAATTAAAACTAAAAATAAAAAATGAATTAAATACCTATGAGATATACTGATGACTCAAATCCGTAACGACGGGCTTCATTCTATATAATATATATTTAAGTTGGATTTATGCTATGGGGACAGATAAGAATATATTTACAAAATGCTATCTCGCTCACTCACTCGACCGTTGTGTTGCCAGCTCCCAATCTGGATATTGTATCGATATCGCGATACATTAAAATTATTAAATTTAGTTACAATATCGTTAGAAATTATCAAGAACTAACGTTTACATTTCGTACAGTTATTTAAGTATTCTACATTATACAGAATGCCCAAATAAACGGACCACTTTAATTTAAATATAAATCTTCACGCCTTCTTACAAGAGTCCCCGAAAGGGTAGGCAGAGGTGTGCAGCTAGTGCCCAAACAGACACTTTTCGCCGGAGATTTATTTTAGGTGCCAACGTGGCAGATGGCGAGTCTATCGCCGTTTCTCAAGCACTATACATACGCCTTAGAATGTCGTCGAACGTTTGCAGGTATTCCCCTCGACGCCTTCCTTTACCATTAAGTTCGTGGTGTTACTAATCACTGAACTTCAACAGAACTTATCAGTACAGTCGGGATTCGAACTTGCAATTTGCTTGTCGCAGGCAAAAACTCGAACCACTCGGCCACCACCATGTTTAGATATTTACGCGTAATTATTTACTATTTATCCAAATATTAAATTAATATTTATGATTAACTACATATTCACCTTAAAAACAACCTTTAAAAATGTGCATGGCTCGTTTATTTGAACACCATGTATTTCCCTCCGTTTAAACGACCCTAACGCTACGTCGACTTGAACACGATTTAATCATATTGCTGCTAATCTTAAGCGTAAGAGACTATTAAAGACAAGCCATAGACAACCCTAGTGTACCACACACCGACGACTAAAACCTAAAAAAAAAAACATGCATTTTAAACGCGAGTGTTTAAAAACAATTATTCTCACAATGATATAATTGCCACCATTTTTAAAGACTTATTAATAACATTCCAAATTCAAACAGTATTTTCAAGTGAGCGTCGAAAATATTTTTTTGTCGTACCATAACGATCCTCTTACTTAGAATCTCATTGTCTATGGGGTATGTAACTATTAATATCTGAGCATTTATAATTTTACTTCCGCTAAACGAATACCCTAAAATTGGCAATAACTGTGGTCCGTAAACTATAATCTGCTTTATGTACTAGTATTATTATTTTTCATCTGAATAACTGTAAGTGTCATACAGAGTAACTGGCATCATGTTGTCTTTGGTTCGTTTGTCTATGGTCAGTGACAAATCGACGTTTAAAAATTACATTCAAATTTGATAGAACCTTTGCATGAAACAGTCAATTTCAAATACGTTCTTTCAATAGGACGTTATTTGCTACGGTTGCCATAAATTACTAAAATAAAAAAAATATCAAGAAAGCTACATAGATCGATGACGTCAAGAATTTCCATTGGTAGTCCAACTTTTGGACCTTAAAAAGTAGGAACCACGAACAAACGGTATAAACTACAGTGAAGATCAAACCAGTACGCGTATTTTTGCAGGATCACAACACTCAATTTAAAACAGCCTCCGCAACCAGTCAAGAGTTCCCTATAGAGAAACTCTTAGCCTCAAACAATAACAACCTTGAACGGACGCTTTAAATTACGGTGAAGATCAAAACAGTACGAAAAGAAAATTGGGCAAAACATTTTTGCAGCATGACAACACTGAACGGAACATACCCCCCCGACCATAGAGCAACGTGTGTTTAGACGGTGCCGGCAGTGAGTGCGCGCGGGAGGTTCTTACGTTATAACTCCATGTCGTGGGCCTCGTCATCGCTGAAGTCGGACATCGAGCTCTCAGAGTCAGAGCGGGCCCCGTTAGGCCTCCCCGCGCCCGCGGCCCCCCCCACGCCGGTGATAGCGTCCTTTTCTAACAAGGCCTCCTCCGTTGCGAATCTTCGCACGTAATCTGCAAAACGGTTTATTAAAAGGCTGTGCCCAAACTAAAAAAAATATTTTTGTACATTTTACTTCTAGGTAATCGAGGTATATTACGGCAGCGAATCCTGGGTAAGTCAGAGGAAGCATGAAAATAGTATAAATGCAGTTGAAATTAAAAATATCTCAGATCGAATCGTCCCGAATTCTCGATAGAATTAAGTGATTCGCAAAAGAACTGGCGTGAACGAGGGTGCAATTGTAAAGATGTAGAAAGGCATGTTACGTTGGTTTGGACACATAGAAAGGATAAGTGAAGAAAGATTGACGAAACAGATATACAAAGCGAAAGTATATGTGAAGAGGCAGCGGAAGACCACGTTCCAACTACCTAGACAAAACGATCGGACTCTCGAGGACGAAAACGTCAAGAGTACTCGACATCGACGATCATGTATGAAGCGATTGATGTGGGCGGATCAAGTTCAGTCTATAATAAATGTGTTCTAAAATAAATACCTGACACTTTCTTCTTGTACTCCTCTGGCTTGTGGAGGTACATGGCCGCCGCGTCCCCGTTGAGGGGGTCGATGGGGTTGGGGTACGTCAGCAGCTGGGGCAGGAACGACTCGAAAATGTTCGACAGGTCTGGAACACCACACAAAGAACGTTCACCGGTCAGAATCACAAGATATTCAAAACGTTCGGATCCCACAAGGAAAATTACAAAATAAACACAATTGTTCCAAATCCCTAAACAAGACTGGGCCTTTCGTGCCCGATAATCGTATTTTTAGCACAATGGTGGCAAACAACCGCTCATGTTAAGTGCCGACCCTATAGGAATCTTTTCACACACTTCTTGAAAAGAACTCCTTGCAGAAGTCTCTCGGGAGAAACTCAAAGGGTAGCTACACAACCAGATTGAGAGAGCAGTGGTTCAATTAGTTGTTGCCTGCAACACAAAGATTGCAAGTTCGAATTCCGACTGTGATTCCAATGAGTTTTTCTCATCTCTCATCAATTAGAAGCTGAAGTTGACGGTGAAGGAAAACATCGAGAGGAAACCTGCACACGTTTGAGAAGAAATTCAAAGGCGTATGTATAGCCGTGCTTGAGTTACGGCGATGGACTCTCCATCTGTCACATTGGCACCTAAAATAAATCTCAAATCTGCCGGTAAGTAGGTGTGAGGGTAATAGTAATACACACCTCTGCCCACCCTTGCGGGGCCCTTATATTTTCACGCGCACCCATAAGGGTCACCGAAGGGAGTATGTATGTTTGGAGTTTTTGGTTTAGTTTATGTGAAAAATGTATAATTTATTTTTGAACCTGCTTGACTGAGCCGCGCTTTAATTTATTATGATTTTCATTATATGATATCATGTCATGATCATAACTCCAAATATTGCAATCGAATAATTTTAATTGAATGAACTTCTCGACCCGAACTCGATCGACCGACATACATACATTCACAAAATCTCTTATTAAAAATACATACAAACATATCATCAATATTCATCATTCCATTCCTATTACAATAAACTCACATCCCTCCCTATCTAATTATCCCTAACCTAACGAAAACGAAACGAACAGAGTATGCAATTATATGCAGAGCAGAGTTAATATTATAATCAGAAAACAATAATATTCTTTTACTTTTTTTTTTTTTTTTTTTTATTAGTAAAATTATTTTTGTTTCTTTTACAAATATTTATATTTGCACCGACTCCGAAATAGGAGAATGATGCTGCAAAAATAGAAAATATCACTCGCGCTTGCCGAATTGGCAAACAAGCATACCGTTGAAGCGGCGAGTCGGCGTACTGATACTTCGCGCGGAACACAACCATAGCCTGTTTTATTTCGTGTTAGCGACATCTAGTGGCGTCAATGTTAAACTTGCGAAGTGTCTTAAAGTTTACTTGTAATTTATTTTTGTATATAGCAATGGCACATTGCATAATACAAGTGACTAATAGATTTTACATTTTTTTCAATTTCTAACATAAATTTATTGTTTAAAAACACAGTTTAAATACTTAAGTATAATATTTATGTGTTATGCGTTATATTTCATAAATAAAAATATATTACCTCACGCCTTCTCACAAGGGTCCCCAATGGGGTAGGCAGAGGTGTATAGGTAGTATCCGCACACCCACCTTCCAATTTTCACACATATTTAAGGTGCTAACGTGAGGGATGGCGAGTCGTTACTCAAGCACGACTATACATACGCCTTTGAATTACTTCTCAGACGTATGCAGGTTTCCTCTTGATGTTTTCCTTCACCGTAAAACTCGTGTTTAACCAATTTTCATAGTGAGTTAATAATGTTGTCATTCTGTTATATTTAGAGCTATTAATACACATAGACCCTAAAATTCTAAAATACAACTGTTCTATTTTCCAAGAGACCCAATTACTTCTAAAAGGCCATGTTCTATTTGAAACAACCTGTATAACATAAGCTTTTTGAATACGTGTGTCGATAGTCTTTAAATCTATTCTACTTACTACTACTTACTACTACTCACCATAGAGCGCAGTCCAGGCTTGGTTGATGACGTCAAGGCACACGGTGCCGGACACCTCGTCAATGTTGGGGTGGTACACCTTGTTCATGAAGCCAATGGACGGAGACTTGAAGGGGTAGTGGTCCGGCAGGTGGACGCGCACGCGCCACACGCCGCCCTCGTACGGGGCTGTAGGCAGACGTCAGTTTAACATATACGGAAATGTCTACCTGATTTGATAGAAGCTGAAGAAGAGGACTGATTTAGAGGCGTTAAACCGAACCTCAATAGTACACGAAACCGACGAGCATGTATGAAGAGACTGATCAATGTGGACGAAGCGAAAGAGGTATGCAAGTCTAGTGAGAACTGGCGCTCTATAATCTCTGCCTACCCCGTTAGGGACTTGGCGTGATGATATGTATGTATGTAAACCGAACCTCATCCAATCTGGGGGAGAGGGTGGTCTCGGCAAATATCACTTACTAGCGGTCCGTCCCGGCTTCGCACGGGTGGGCATAATATTTTTTTTTTATAAAAAGAAATATAGCCTATGTCTCTCAGTGTGAATTAAGCTTTCTAATGGTGAAAGATTTTTTTTAAATCGGTCCAGTTTTTACGGAGACTATTCCATACAAACATACTTCCATACAAATCTTTCCTCTTTATAATATTAGTGTAGACATAGATGTATTCCGCAAGCCTTTTTTTTATTGGGATTAATTGAGTATTTATCAAACATTATATGCAAAAGAAACCCAGGACCAAGCTGCCTGGAGGCGCATGATACTGATCCCAAGTAAAATGAGGAACAAGAATTAAGCAAACATACCTCGTAGCTATATAAGCTATCATACCTAATTTGTACAGTGATTAGTCACACCACGGGCTTTACGGTGAAGGAAAACATCGAGAGGAAACCTGCATACGTCTGAGAAGAAATTCAAAGGCGTATGTATAGTCGTGCTTGAGTAAGGGCGATGGACTCGCCATCTGTCACGTTGGCACCTGATATACCTCTGGCGGAAAGTGGGTGTGTGGGTATTACCTACACACCTCTGCCTACCCCTTCGGGGACCCTTGTGGGAAGGCGTGAGGATATATATATATATATAATCAATCAATCATCTGTCACGTTGGCACCTGACAGATGGCGAGTCCATCGCTATATATATATATATATATAGCGCCACCTATCGGGTCCAATTGTGAATCTAAACCATCGTATACCAGGTGTATAGATAGACACACGGAAAGTTTTGTAAATTTGGTCCGACCGTTTAGGAGAAGTTCAGTGGGAAACACACACTGAATAAATATATATATAACTAGTTGTCCCGCCCAGCTTCGCTTGGGTGAAAAAATAAAAGCCGCGGACCCAGTGGCGCTACCTATCGGGTCCAATTGTGAATCTAAACCATTCTCGAATCCACATCAAGAAAAACAGAAAAATTCTTTAATATCGGTCCAGCCGTTTACGATTCTTAAAAGGCTTACAGACAAACATTCATTTTTATATATTAGAAGAAGAAGAATCTTTCTTATCTTTCAAGTTGGATCAAACTACACACGATGTGCAAATTTGATTAAAATCGGTTAATTAGCTTAGGAGCCCACCGCGGACAAACACCGTGACACGTAATTTATATATATTAAGAAGATATATGGATAAATTGTTAATCATAACTGTAATAATGAATTATTATACGATATTAAAAAAACAGGGTCTTTGTAAAATTGTACTTACTCCCTGGTGGACCGAAGAATTTGACGCAGAACTCGTTGAGACCCCCCAGTATGGTAACTTCGTGTTTACTTTCAATGCTGTGGGCAGCGCTAAGGAAATTATAGAGGTCTGACCACACGAGTGGCTTAAAATATTTGACAAACATTTAAAGATAAATAAAAATAATATCCTCACGCCCTCCCACAAGGGTCCCCGAAGGGGTAGGCAGAGGTGTATAGGTAATACCCATACACCCACTTTCCGCCAGAGGTATATTAGGTGCCAACGTGACAGATGGCGAGTCCATCGCCGTTACTCAAGCACTACTATACATACGCCTTTGAATTTCTTCTCAGATGTATGCAGGTTTCCTCTCGATGTTTTCCTTCACCGTTCAGCTCGTGGTGTGACTAATCACTGCACTTAAGTTCAGAAAAACTCATTGGTACAGTCGGGATTCGAACTTGCGACCTTTGCGTCGCAGGCAACTGCTCGAACCACTCGGCCACCACGGCTATTACTGTTGCCCGAAGAATTGACAGACAGACCATAGATAAAGATTCAGCCTTCACAAGATTGTGGATAAGATAAAAGTTTTTAGACCAGACCTCAGTCTGTAATCAGAATTAAACATTACAAATCCAAAGACTGGATTAAATGACCCTAGAATGGGTGGTCGGTACGATTAACCTATAGGCATAGACAGGAGAAAGTATTTAGAAGTTATATTAGCATATGCTCACGCCTTGCCGCATGGGTTCCCGAAGGGGTAGGCAGAGGTAAATGTAGAAGTAGTAGATGAATGTGAAGGTAAAACCCACACACCCACTTTCCGCCAGAGGTATTTTAGGTGCCAACGTGACATGTAGCGAGTCCATCGCCGTTACTAAAGCATGACTATAAATACGCCTTTGAATTTCTTTTAATTAAACTTGCATGAATTAAGTATATAGCTAATATTAAGAAGAAATCCTATGTGTTAATCCAGCTAATAAACTATCTCTGTGCTTAATTTCGTCCAATTCTGTTCAGTATTTTTTGCGTGTAAGAGGAACTAGCATCAATACAAACCTTCGAATTTATAATATTAATTATAGATAGTAATTGGCCGTTGTGGTGAGTGTTTCAAATAGTTGCCTGCAACACAAAGATGGCAAGTTCGAACCTCGCCTGTACCAATGAGTTTTTCGGAACTTTAAGTACAGTAATCAGTTTTACCAAGGGCTTTACGGTGAAGGAAACCATCGAGAGGAAGCGGGTATACGTTTGAGAAGAAATTCAAAGGCGTATGTATAGTCGTGCTGGAGTAACGGCGATGGACTCGCCATCTGTCACGTTGGCACCTAATATACCTCTGGCGGAAAGTGGGTGTGTGGGTATTACCTATACACCTCTGCCTACCCCTTCGGGGGCCCTTGTGGCAAGGCGTGAGGATATATTATGTATAGTCGTGTTTAAGTAACGGCCATCGACTCGCCATCTGTTACGTTGGCACCTAAAATATATAACGCAGATTGTACGAGCGACATAAGTGCCTAATTAGACTATAAATTGGCTAAATGATATACATTTAGTGATGTCATAAATTTAATATCGATAAAACTAGAGTAAACGATTAATTATGTAGCGTAGACACGAATCGATAACGTCTGCAAGGGTCATTGTATCCCGATGCCTGGGTAACGTCCCTTTGTAAATAGGTACTTTAATGGCGAGACGGTTAACGTCCGGAGATATGCCGCCAAATATGCTCCTATTTCTGGGGAATGCTTCCATTTTTAAATTCACCTAGGTGGGTCACGTAGGTGTGGGATTCACTTGGGTAATAAAAAAAATCACAATATAAATTAAGAACGTGATTAGTTATAAAAACTATTATCATCTTTATGATAAATAAAATGTGAAAAAAAAAACTTACTAAATGATTATAATTCTCGGTTTGAATTTGAAAAAAATCCGTCTATTTACCGTAAATGTCCATGGCTAGATTAACACGCCGGTGGCTAACAATACATTTAAATTACAACTTTATTTTAATAACAATAAGGATTACTTTAGTTCACTTTTGAGAATCTATTCTATTTGCTTCTAATCCTACCAATATTGTAAATGCGAGTTGGTTTTGTTCCTCTTACACGCAAAAATACTGAACAGAATTATATAATTTTACACAGAGTGGATAGGGTATTCTATACACCTCTGCCTAATACCGAGCCGTGGTGGCCGAGTGGTTCGAGCAGTTGCCTGCGACGCAGAGGTCGCAAGATTGAATCCCGACCTGTACCAATGAGTTTTTCTGAACTTAAGTACAGTGATTTAGTCACACCACGAGCTTTACGGTGAAGGAAAACATCGAGAGGAAACCTGCATACGTCTAAAAATAAATTCAAAGGCGTATGTATAGTCGTGCCTGAGAAATGGCGATGGACTCGCCATCTGTCCCGTTCGCACATACATATCTTATATCTCGGGTGAAAGGTGGCTGCCTACCATTTCGTACAAACTACTAGATAACAAACTAGCTAAGAATAAAATAAAATAATATAATACAAGGGTCCCCGAAGGGGTAGGCAGAGGTGTACAGGTAATACCCACACACCCACTTTCCGCCAGAGGTATATTAGGTGCCAACGTGACAGATGGCGAGTCCATCGCCGTTACTCAAGCACGACTATACATACGCCCTTGAATTTCTTCTCAGACGTATGCAGGTTTCCTCTCGATGTTTTCCTTCATCGTTAAGCTTGTGGTGTGACTAACCTATAAACCTTTAAACATTATAAACCTTTCTCGATGTTTCACATAAACCTCTGTATTAATACAGTCCTTATCACATACGTAAGTTTTTTGACCTTGATAAAACAATAAAATTAACTGTTAATAACTTCCCATTTGCCAAAATGAGATCTATTTCCTTATAGTTAAGTACTACAGTGGCAAATGGTTTTAAATATGTACTTTTAATTAGTGAGTTTGATATCTATACTAATATAATAAGACTAAGAGTTTGTTTGTAAGTTTTCTGAAACAATAGATGGGTTAGGTTTTTTCCATTGGATGGCAAATTTGTTATGGTTAAAAGCTGTTAAATGATAATAAAAATATATCCTCAGGCCCTCGAACAAGGGTCTCCTAAGGGGAGGCAGGTAGCATCTATGCAACTTTCCGTCAGAGATATATTTTAAGCCAATGTGACAGATGGTGAGATGGCGAGCCTTCGAAGTAGGTTTCTTCTCAATGTTTTCTTTCACCGAAAAGCTTGTGGTTTGACAAATAAATGTACTTAGTTCAGAAAAACTCATCGGTACAATCGAGATTCGAACTTGCGATCTTTGTATTGCAGGCAAGTACTCGAACCATGACTCGAAGCGCTTTTAATGACCAACCAAAAGTCAATCAAATCATTGTACCTAAATCTTCTTCATGAATCACTGTCTATTGGTGAAAACTGTATGAAAATCTATTTGGTAGTTTCTGCGTTTATCGCAAACAGACAGATACAGAGGACTTATCCTCAGCTGTCCCACTAGAGGTGTAGTTTATAAATATGTAATGAGGACCTTAACTGTAATATTAAGTAAAATTACCTATGATGATGTTATAACTCTTATTTCAAATAAAATCTTAGCGCCACATACATATGTATGCACCACACTATGCCTATCTCGTGGTACTAAGTACTATGATTTCATAGATTTAGGCGCAACACTTATGGATATTAATAAAGCTGAATAGAATTTATCATTGATTTGCTATTTTACACTACTATTTACAGAATATGTATGGTCTATAGAAGCAGAACAAAGGGGAAAACCAGTTATAAAGAAGATTACGTGGAAGAGTACTTGAAAGTGACTAGCATGTATGAAGAGAAAGAGATCTGCATGTGTTGAGAGAACTAGTATTTTATGCATCATGTGTTCCCTTTCATGAATGCTGTGTGATGGTATGTATATGACCCTCAAACAATGTAAGTACAACCCAATATGCTGGCCACTTCCCCTCAGGGGACAGTTTTTTGGGAACAAAAAAAACATTGGTATATTTTTTTAATTAATCAAAGAATTGATGCACATAAACAGTCATGGCACTACTAAACCTGATCCTAAGGAAAAAATATTCAATGCAAGATAAATAGTCAAGTTTTATGCCTAGTTTGTACAAAAAAAAAGGATGTACTATTCTTATTCAATATTGCATACCTTTAAGGTCGAAAAAAAAATACGCAATTAAGACCGTGGCCTACATTAGTAAATTACGAAATGTTACAATCTACTCGTAGACACGGAAGACCGTGCTAACGTAATGATCTACGTGTTTATCAACGTGTAAGTTATATATAGATACAATACGTTGGCCCACGGAGATGTACAAAGAACGCTCCTTCCCAGATAACCAGCCAAAGGGCTACAGTATGCAGCCAAGAAATACTAGCCATTGTGCTCAGTCATTCATTATAACAATTAAATATCGATACACATACACCCCATATTGATTTTTATAAGATCGTGACAATCAGCTGATGGCCCTTCAGCTACTTATTTACATGGTCGCCCTCGGACGCAATAGTTCTTTGTAATCACTCTAACAAAGAAAGGATACAGTTTGATGACATCTGTGTCCATGCGACGTTTCCCAGCGCTCGGTGACGACATCTTCGTGATCTATTATTAATAAATCACAATATCGAACACGAACACTAGAACAAACTCACACAACACGCAGCTAAACCAAATTTTTTCGTCCACCAGTGGCAGTCAGAAAAATAACATTGTAGAAAAACAATGGTCACAAACCATAGACTAAAATTTCAAGGGTGATGTGATGTGTAATGAAATCTGTATTGTCAATTGAAAAACAGATACCAGTTCTTAAATGAATATTATCTTAAGTAAGATATCTATCTAACCAAGATTATTTTAATTTATAATTATGATTGGATAATCAAAAGGTACGTCATTATTTTTGAACAGGACGTACCTCGAAATTAAATAGATACAAAATATTTGAACAAGAGGATTTTTTGTCCTTCAAACAAAGAATCCTCTTCACAAACTGCCAGTAGAATAGTAGTGTAAAACTATATGCTTTCCCGGAGATATGCGTCAAAAATATCAACATAGTAAATAAAAATGCAAAATCTACCACATTCATACTAATGTCTAGATATTGTCGTGTTTTATCTATGGTCTATCATTCTATATTGTCTATTCTTTATCATCAGCGAAACTTCGCGTGTGTGATCGAAAAAGATTATTTATAATTTTGTTTTAAATATAGATTTCTTTTGCTTACACATTCTAAGTTAGTTAGAAAGGTGCGCGAGTGGATTGGGACGCTCGTTTGGCGCGCCACGAATGCGGAAACATGTGTTTTGATGTGAACATTTAATCACGATGCATGTCAACAGTCTGTAATTACTAGGGTGTAAGAACAGAACAAAATTGATGACTAAAAGTGATTCAAAACGTTTTTCGTTTCCGTACCCGCTGTGATTGTGTACGAAGACCGCTAAGGGACATGTGAATGTGTTTCGAGGAAACCATTTCCGGCGTTTTGTGATGCAGTGTTTTCGGTGAAGAGCATAAAACAATTGGAGTGTGTGACGTCCAGGAATAGCGATGGCGAACTCCGGGATTGGGGTCTCCTTCGACCCTAATGATATGACCAGGTTTGATCCCACATCACAATGCCTATCTTACATAATGACTTTACAACCTAACTAATAATTTATCAAATCTCATTGTTTCCCAAATTATTCTCAACATTAGTGAAGTAATTATAAACTTTTTAATTTATTTGTAAGTTAGTTTTTTACATGTTGTAATCCCTACACAAATTTACAGGTATGTCTAGAATTCAGCATTTGAGCATCTTCATTAAAAGGTTTGGTTTATAAAAGTTAGTTTTCATTATGACATAATTTGACTATATACTATACATAACATGACATATTTTCACTACATGGGAGTTGTCAATTTGGTGACTATTTATAATTTTCAAGAACTATGTATTTAATACTACCAAATTTAATACCTTAATTTCTTAACCCTTCTGTATATAGACATCATCACAGCAATTACATTATCAGGTAGGCAGGGTACCATGCTAGTTCTCTCTAGATGGATATATATAAATAAATTAAAAAATACATTTTATAGCTATATTTATATTATATTATTATTATATATTACATTTTATAGCTAGCATTCTAATTTGTTTGACAGTAATGTTGGTAGCCCTCATTTCTAAATATATATGGTAAATGTGGTTCTCCAACCTAGAATATAAGTAAAAGTCACCATTACACTTGGTAATTGCAGACATTATTTTTCCAAATTCCAAAATTAAGAGCTGGGCTCTTGTCGGCGTTTCTGATGCGGACACTAACATTTGCTACTGTCCAGCGCAACCTCCCTATATGCCATGAGAGACACTTTTTTTCTTTGATCTGACCTATGTAAAGAGAGGTAGGGCATAACGGGTTTCCCATTCGAATTAGGAGCTGCCCAACTGGGGCAGGACCTCCACCTTATAGAAGTCCGTAGCCAAATAACACAATTTTTTGTGTTGTGTTCCTATGCGGTGAATAAGGTTTCCAGTAATGAGCTCCTTGGGGAGGGGGGAGGATTGTTATATTGTGTTGGCAGCAGAGGGATTAGTCCCAATGTGCGGCCAACACAGTATAACTCTCCGAACACAGAGTGGCAACGTGTAAGTGATACTTCGGTATTGCAAGCGTGAATAGGCTGCAGTAACCGTTTTCCATCAGGTGGGCCCGTATGCTTGTTTGCCACTCTAGTTGTATAAAAAAAAAATTATGTTAATCTTTAACTGTACTTAGATAAATGACTAGGTATGATTTTAATGTCACAGGTGAAGA
>JACCPG010000213.1:37919-66229 GCA_016069955.1 Drepana arcuata
AAGACGTATGTATAGTTGATGCATGCGTTGGGGAAGATTTTCGAAGACGTATGTATAGTTGATGCATGCGTTGGGGAAGATTTTAGAAGACGTATGTATAGTTGATGCATGCGTTGGGGAAGATTTTAGAAGACGTATGTATAGTTGATGCATGCGTTGGGGAAGATTTTCGAAGACGTATGTATAGTTGATGCATGCGTTGGGGAAGATTTTCGAAGACGTATGTATAGTTGATGCATGCGTTGGGGAAGATTTTCGAAGACGTATGTATAGTTGATGCATGCGTTGGGGAAGATTTTCGAAGACGTATGTATAGTTGATGCATGCGTTGGGGAAGATTTTCGAAGACGTATGTATAGTTGATGCATGCGTTGGGGAAGATTTTAGAAGACGTATGTATAGTTGATGCATGCGTTGGGGAAGATTTTAGAAGACGTATGTATAGTTGATGCATGCGTTGGGGAAGATTTTCGAAGGCGTATGTATAGTTCATGCATACGTTGGGGAAGATTTTAGAAGACGTATGTATAGTTGATGCATGCGTTGGGGAAGATTATAGAAGACGTATGTGTAGTTGATGCATGCGTTGGGGAAGATTTCCGAAGACGTATGTATAGTTGATGCATGCGTTGGGGAAGATTTTAGAAGACGTATGTATAGTTGATGCATGCGTTGGGGAAGATTTTAGAAGACGTATGTATAGTTGGACGGCGATTATTAATTATGGTTGCTATTTAAATAAGTTTTGAGAAACTCATTGGTACAGGCGGGATTCGAATTTGCAATCATATCTGTTTCTTTGGCACATCAATATGTTTTGTAATGGAAAGGAAGTGGTATGACACCTCGACTGCTTAGGTATTATCATTATGGCAGTGTGAAGATACAGTGTTCATAGTAACCATGGAGTTTCTTGCCGGTTCTTCTCCATGGAAACGACCAAACCGAACCGTGCACCTTTTTCGACGTTTATAAGTGCCCACCAGGCCTATGTGATGTATTTTGATTTGAGTGTTAATGACGATAATGTTGTCCTCAGTTGGTATTTCCGCGAGCTGTCCCGAGCAGAGGCGACGCGGCTGTTGCTCAACGAGACGGAGAGCGGCGTGTTCCTAGTCAGAGACTCCAAGACCATCACAGGGGACTATGTACTGTGCGTCAGGTGTGTACACTATATCTGTTGTAAGCATGCAACTTGCCTGATGATTGGCGGGTACCACCGCCTTTGCATGCTTGCAATACCGAGGGTTGTCTGCGAGAATATACACGCACATCCTGAAGAATGTGTATTACCTATACACCTCTGCCTACCCCTTCGGGGACCCTTGTAGGAAGGCGTGAGGATATATAATTATTATTATCCTGAAGAACTATATACTGTTACTCTCTATTTTTATTATTTTTATACAACAAGAGTGGCAAACAAGCCTACCTGATGGGAAACGGTTACCGTAGCCTATTTACGCTCACGATACCGAAGTATCACTTGCGCGTTGCGACTCTGGCTTCGGAGTGTTATACTGTGTTGGCAGCATAATAGGTCTAATCCTTCGGTTGCCAAAACAATATAACAATCCTTCCCCCTCCCCAAGGAGCTCATTACTGAAATACTTTTTCACCACGTAGGAACACCACACAAAAAATTTAGTTATTTGGCTACGGACTTCTATAAGGTTATCTATGGCCAACCTGAACCAATCAGGCGCAGTAGCTCGCCGGCATAAGCAAAGTTAACATTTTCAGCGATACGGTTCGAATCAGCATAGTCCACAAAGACATACATACAGGGAGTATGTACTAAAGAGCTGGGTTGCTTACACTAGGTTCAAAGAAATTTCTTTGAACCTATTCCTCATAAAAGTCTATTTATAATTAGAATACAAATAAACTAAAATTAACATGTTTGGTTTTCTCTGGAGCGCATGCATCGATAATTATAATTTTTTACTAAGTACATAAATCATAAGCTTATGATTTTATGTAACGCACTTAATATCTAATTGAGTTTTAGTTTTATCAATGTGAATATCTCTGCCTACCCCTACGGGAAATAGGCGTGATTATATATATATGTTTGTATGTGCGGTAAAGACTCAAAATTGAAAGGCAAAACAATTCCCTTTACAGAGAGGACGACCGCGTATCCCATTACATAATAAACCGCGTGGTGTCCGCGGACGGCGGCGTCCGCTACCGGATAGGGGACCAGCTGTTCTCGGACATGACGGCGCTGCTGTCCTTCTACCGGCTGCACTACCTGGACACCACGCCGCTGGTGAGGCCGCTGCCGCAGGCGCTGGCCATGGTGGCCGCGCCGCCGCCGCCGCAGCCGCACCACGTGCTCGAAGTGGTCATCGCCAAGTTCGACTTCTCCGGTAATGTAAGTATCGACTATATATTATAATAATTGTTTCTATTTCATCCTCTCAACTGTCACACCTACCTTTTCTTTCTCTGTTTCTTATCTCTCTCTACTCTGGTTGCCTGGTAGAAATCGCTTTTGCGATAAGGCCGCCTATTGTGCATACTATATGTTTTTCTTTGGCATTTCTGTTTGTTTTTTTAAATATGTGTGTTTGTACAATAAAGGATGTATTATTATTATTATCGACATACAGCTCAAATCATCCTCACGCCTTCCCACAAGGGTTCACGAAGAGGTAGGTAGATGTGTATAGGTTACATTATATTACCCATACACCCACTCTCCGCCAGAGATATGTTTTAGGTGCCAACGTGACAGATGGCGAGTCCATCGCCGTTAGTCAAGTAACTCAATCAATATTTAGTTTAACCTAAAGTCGCTTTAGGTACTTGCTTTTGCTACCGACACTTGCTTCCGCAAATTTAGATTTACATATATATATATATATATATAATCTAACTATAGATTATATATATATATAGATTATAATCTATATATATATATATATATATATATTATATATATATATATATATATATATATATATATATATATATATATATATTATAGTTAGATTATAATCTATCTCGCGAGATTGTAGACTGTCGATAGATTGTGAATCGAACTGTTTACAATTTAACGCATAAATCTTCGGTATATTATATCGAAATGAAACTGTTAGATTACAATCTGTCGCGCGTCTAATTGTCAAATGTCCGAAGTCTGTGATTGGTCGGCCTTACAGTAGACCGTTCTGTGTCTATAGAGTTAGGAATTAAACACAGGTGTGAATGGGATAAATGTATCTTTTGAATTTTTGTTAGCTTTCCATCATCATCATCATACCATTACGAGTCTCTAACGGAGTAGGCAGAGATTCAATTAAATGAATTTGCTCTATGACATCTTCTTAGGCATCCTGTATCTATTAAATTGTATGAAATGGTTGCAAACAGTCATCAATAAAATTATGAATGAGATGCTCGAAACGAAACCGGTGCAGTGAACAAGTTATGAACAGCATAAGTCTAGCTATTGATCCAAACAAAATTAAACCCAATCTTTCAGTATTAGGGTCATGTTTCAAACACAACAGTTCCTGGACATAATTTCAATTTCAATAGTGTTGCACTGAATTGTGCGAACTATAATTAGACGTTCGTAAAAACTACGGCATTTGGAATATTAGGCCAGTGACTAAACAACATGTGTCCGCTTACTAATAATATAAATGCGAATGTTTGTCAGTATGTTTGTTATTCAACCACGCCTGAACTACTGAACGGAAGTGGATGAAATTTGGAACAAAGATAGATTTATTAGCTGGATATGTTTAATTCTGTTCCTATGCTGTCTGTTCTAGTGGTTAGGGTTAAGAGGCGAAGAAACTTGAGGTCGGGTGGTCGATTCCCGTTGAGTTCAGATATTTGTGAACACGAGTGTTTGTACCTTAGTCTTGGATGTCCTATGTATTTATGTATATATCTATATATATATATATATATATATATATATATATATATATATATATAAGTAAATATATCGTTGTCTAGTTACCATAACACAAGTTTTGCTTAATTTGGGACTCAAATCAAAATCTTTTTATTTCACATAGACCCAGATGGGCACTTATCGTCGCAAAAGAAGTAGAAGCACTGGGTCAATTTGTGTGGAATTGTCCAAAGGGATTATAGATTTATAATTCCTCATATCCCCACGCCTTCCCCACAAGGGTCCCCGAAGGGGTAGGCAGATGTGTATAGGTAGTACCCACACACCCACTATCCGCCAGAGGTATATTTTAGGTGTCAACGTGACAGATTACGAGTCCATCGCCTTAAGTCAAGCACGACTATACGCTTATACGCCTTTGAATTGCTCTCGATGGTTTCCTTCACCGTTAAGCTCATGTTGTGACAAATTACTCTCCTTAAGTACAGAAAAAGTCATTGGTACAGTCGGGATTCGAACTTGCGATTTTTGTGTAGCAGGCAACTACTCGAACCACTCGGCTAACTATATTATAATTCCAGAAAAAAATGTCTGAATTCTGTGTATTGTTGTTGCAGGACGCCGACGACCTCCCGTTCCGGCGCGGCGAGCGGCTGATGGTCATCAACAGGGACGAGGAGCAGTGGTGGACGGCGCGCAACCGGCAGGGACGCACTGGCTCCATACCGGTGCCTTACGTGCAGCGGGTAGGCACACACACACACACACACACACACACACGCACACACACACATGAGAAAGCTACATTAAGGTTTTAAGGTTTAAAGAATTTATTATCAGCAAAGACAATTTGTCACTTATGCGATAACATAATTTCATTAAGATTATACATTCGTCGCCGACTTACTCCATATAGGCAGATTCCTTATGTATACCAATCATCAGTAGGTAATTATTATTATAATTATTCATTATAACATCCATGCAGTTGAGTGAGATGCGATCTCTTCGAAAAATGTGCGGTAACGATGAAGGGATTCGCAAAACAACTGGCGTGAACGAGGGTGTGATTGTAAAGATGAATAAAGGCACGTTACTTTGGTTTGGACATATAGAAAGGATGAGTGAAGAAAGATTGACGAAACAGATATACATAGTAGCAAAAGTGTGTGCAAGAAGAGGCAGAGGAAGGCCACGTTCCGACTACATTACATCCCGCACGCTCAAGGACGGGTACGTCAAGAGTACTTGAAATCTGCGAGCATGTATGAAGAGACTGATGGATGTGGACGAAGCGAAAGAGGTATGTAAGTCTAGAGAGGATGTAAACCTACCTCGTTAGAGACTCGTATGTATGTTTAATGAGAATTGAAATATTTTAAACTGTGGTATTTATGACATCAGTAACAATGATAAAAACATGTGACATAAAAAGTGTCAAGAGAAAGCCGTTGCAGTGTGTTCTGGTGTCTGCAGATCCTGGATGCGTCGGGGGCGCCGTGCCCTGCGGGAGACATGGAGCCCCCCAGCCCGCCCGGGGCCAAGCCCCACCACCGCACCAACATACAGGTGACACACACACGCATATATATATGTATAGAGAGAGGCCGGTGATGGACTCTCCATCTGTCACGTTGGCAAATACACCTCCCCTGCGATATATGTATGCGAGAGTTCTGTATGAATGTCGTGTGTACCCTGTCCCCAGCGCAAGCTGCCCGCGTTGGCGCGCGTGCGGCAGACGCGGGTCCCCAACGCGTACGACAAGACTGCGCTCAAACTGGAGGAGGGGGACATTATCAATGTGAGCGCGCACACACACACACACACACACACACACACACACACACACACACACACATACACATACACACACAGAGACACAAACATACACACACACACACACACACATACACACACACACACACAAACACAAACAAATACACGCACGCATATATATATATATGTATATATATATATATATATATATATATATATATGTATGTATGCGTATAAAGTGGGTGTGTGGGTTCTGCCTACCCCTTCTGCTTAATTATATTATTATAATACACATATTTTTCTACGTTGCATTTTTATATCTATGGTTGCATGAATGACAACATTCACCATTCACCTGATGATGGGGAAAGACAACAAGTCGGCCTTCTCTCAAAGCAGTCGAAATTGTATTATTATAATAGAACAGCAGTGTTGGCCGAAATATTGCAAGTTCGAGTCCCGATTATACCATTACGTTTTTAAGTACAGTGATTAATTACACCACAAGCTATATGGTGAAGGAAACTTCGAGAGGAACCTGCATACGCAATTCAATGGCGTATGTAGCATGACTAGTGGTTGAGTTACGGCGATGGACTCGCCGGCTCTTAAAATATATCCCCGTCCATGTAACGATAGTTTTTTAAGGCTTCGGTCGAGGCTCTTTGCCGTTAGGTCGTTGGCTGTTATGACTATAATGATATTTTCCATTACAGGTCACAAAAATTAACATTAACGGTCAGTGGGAGGGCGAATTGAACGGTAAGGTCGGACATTTTCCCTTCACCTACGTGGAGTTCCTCGATGAGAACCCGTCGAGTTAAAAATGTATATAAAATGTAATACGCGAGTCGTACCGCACGACTCCTCAACACGGTCGTGTTATTAGCCCACCGAGTTGTATGGGCTCTGATGTGTATGGGAGGTATGGTGCGAGGGAATCTCTGTAGGCTAAGGAACACCCGCCGAAGTGAGTAGGACTCGCTCGGGGTGTCACTGTCACTGTACAGGGTGTGTCAGAAAATAGAACAGGTTTCTTCTAGAAGATATAGGGTCATGTGAATGTCGATGCAAACAATATAGCTCTATATATAACAAAATTACAACATTATTGATAGCGATACGTCCCGGCTTCGCACGGGTGGACATAATTAATTCCCACATCGTTTTATGGGTTTTTCCGAAACTATGAATGTCAAAATTAGAACTACGCGAATTGATATTGTAGTATATTAATAATCGATAGTTTTACAAACTATGGTCAAAATAAAAATGGCGACTTTAAAAAAAAACGATATTCCTCATCCTCATCCTCACGCCTTCCCACAAGGGTCCCCGAAGGGGTAGGCAGAGGTGTATAGGTAATAACCCACACACCCACTTTCCGCCAGAGGTATATTAGAGGTATATTACGATATTCTACTGTGGTTAATTGCAAGCATTTATACTTTATCTGCATTTACAATCATTCGGGTAACTAACACTATTCTTCTATAGTGTTGGTAGTGGGATTTATACAAGGATAAATGTATCGAGTAACTTTATTACTTGTATTTTTATATTTGTGAAACGAAGCCGATGGTGGAATTGGACCTAAGTAAATGATACTTGATATCTAGTTCATATACAGGGACTTTATCAAGCATGCATTGAACTATAAATTTATAGAAATTTATTTCCCACAAGAATTATATACAAATTCACTTGCGTGAGATTATTACAAAAGTATACATTTTAGTCTAATGAGCGAGCAACAAATACAAATAACACAATAATAAGAAGGTAGAAAAATAAATTGGCCGACCACGCGGTGACTTGTTGGAATATGACACTTATCATGGTAAGCGGTTCACACCCTTAAAGAATTCCATGCAGTCCTCTCTAAGGAAATTCTCAATATGTACATAGCATCTGATTCAATCCAAGTTACCAATGTAGACATTTATTGAGTCTATGATAAATGTGCCCATCTTCCCCCAGTATAGGGTTTATAAACCCACGGCCAATACTGGTAACCCTAGCATGAAATGAAGAAACGAATGAAAATCGCTCAGAGATTTCCCACCATACCATATTCTATAGAAATGAGATCTTGAATATTTTTCTCGTGAATAAATTAAATATGACATTATATAAATGAAGCTTTATTATAGCAAATCTAAATTACCATTTTGACACTAAAGTTTAATATTTAAGTTGTATGAAATATGATCCAAAAAATAGTTATTCGTGTATGTATGTATGTATGATGTTGAGATTGATTAAGGAACTCATTATTTTTACAACTAATTAATTGTATTTGATGTCTATTTATTTACGTATTTTTTTGTTTTATAACAAAATTTGTGTTACTAAAAATATTGGTGCATGTGTCAGAATAGTTGATATTTTTAATACTGTAAGCGTTAGTTCGGTCGAAGGACCAATTTTAATCAATCGTCACTAGATATATATTTTTTTATTCCTCACTCAAGTTTGTTACGGTCATGATAAACCCTTTCACTTTTACTCCTAACCATATTTTTACCAAGTATTTTATAAAATGTAAAACAGCATTTGTTTGAAGAAAGTACGTTTACGTACTGTAGTTTACACGACTTTCCTGCGAATTTAACTAATCTAAACATGGCTTCAGTATAGCTTAAATATAGCTGAACTTAATACATAGATATATAAGTGCCAACGTGACAGATGGCGAGTCCATCGCCGTTACTCAAGCAAGGCGTATGTAGCCTTTGAATAACTAAAAATTCTATCGATGTTTTCCTTCACCGTAACGCTCGTGGTGTGACTGGGAATAATCGCTGTATTTGTTCAGACAAACTCATTGGTGCAGTCGCAATAAGAACTTGCAATATTTATGATGCAGCCGACTGCTTGAACCACTCTGCCACCACGGTTTCAATTATATAACTCGCTATATGTAACTTAGGCACCTAAAATATTTCGCCACCGAAGTGTGAGTGCGTTAACACACGACGTGAAGAAAATACACATATATTTATATAAATACATCATCGTCATCATCATCATTATAAATCATCACAACGATCCCTAAAGAGGTAGGTAGGCAAAGAGAGTAGAGCGCCAGTTCTCCCTAGAATTACATACCTCTTTCGCTTCGACTACATTCATCAGTCTCTTCATACATGCTCGCCGGTTTCGAGTACTCTTGACGTTCCCGTCTTCGAGTGTCCGATCGATTTGATCTAGGTAGGTAGTTGGAACGTGGTCTTTCTCTGCCTCTTCTTACACTTTCGCTTTATGTATCTGTTTTTCAATCTTTTTTCTTTAACCTTTATATATGTTCCAACCAACGTTACATACCCTTCTTTATCTTTATACACCCTCGTTGACGCCAGTAGTTTTTCGCATCCCGCGCACTATCTATAATAAAATATTGATTACTGACTGAATAAGGAATCGCTGTGTACTTTGTTACCAAATGAGGAATTGAACTATATCTAGTATCTACAACGAATGTAAGCCATTTAGAATACCTTATGTACAAATGTTTCAGAAAATATAACAGTTTTCTTCTAGACCATTGTTCTAGACCTTAAACTGTGTGTTGTAAATATAACCTCATGTTGACGAACTACAACATTATTGTTTTTATTTCTAAAACTATTAATAGGAAAAAAAACATTATTTTATTCCATATTCTGTATAACTTTACATCGGATTTTTATACCAATTTTACTATTTTTTATGCATTTTTATATTTGCTTTCTTTCATACGGCATCCTGTAAATACAGAATATATATATTGTAATTTTTTTTTGTACCACAACTTTCGTTGCCTAGTTACTGACGTATAAAGGTATGGATTCATAGACTATATTTTAATATTTTTGTAATAAAAACGGTTGTTAATTAATGTTATGCAAGTTCTCTCACCTAATGAATTGTTCTTTGATATCTTGTATGTATGTATAACCTTTATTGTATACAATTGACAGTGACGTCTAGCGACGTCTCTACTTACCTTCATTAATATTGTTAAGCATGGCTAAATTACATAGATAGGATACATTACGATAAATCCAGACTATATCAATTACTTTTTTTTAACTTTGATTGAACATCACGAGGTTTAGGTACGGTGAAGGAAAACATCGCGTCGAAACCTGCTTCAATTAAAGACTTGTGTTATGTTGGCACCTTAATTTCTTTGGCGATAAAAAAATAAAAAAACCTCTGCCTAAGATTTCGGGGCTCATGCATTAACCCTGTGTAGAGATAATATAGAGACAAGCTTAACATGTATTTTATATTTGTTTTTGGGCCCACAGATACCTATTATCATCTGTATTTAAACTTACATCTTTCATGTATATTGTTTTTGGTCACCCAGAATGACATTATAAACATGTTTTTTTTTATATATATCATGGACTTATTATATGTATTAATTCAAGTCAAATAACGCTTATTAATATTCTCTTTAATATTATGGTGGTTTAAGTGTGATGAAGCGGGCATGTGCGATTTTAGTATAATGTTATGTTTTAAGTATGGAGGGTAGAAGTAAGGCCCATCTCAGTGTAGTAAAAAGTTTTCCCTGGAGAGTGCATGCAGCATGGAGTTCTTCAAGAAGGGTGTGAAAAGATTCCTGCAGGGTCGGCAACGCGCGAGTGATACCCCTGGTGTTGCAAGCGTCCATAGGCGGCGGTAACCGCTTACCATCAGGCGGACCGCATGCTGGTTTGCCAACCATGTGGTATAAAAAAAAGTGTCCGTTGAAAGGGAGCGAATTAAGGTGGCGCTATAGTAGCAAGTGGAAGAATTTTAATAAGAGCACCACAAATTATTAGAATAGGATACTAAATAAATAAAGGTAAGAAAAGTTTCTGCTATTATAGCGCATTTTTATTATTATTTTATGAAACATGAGTATGGAATAAAATTATATAGTGTTTTTAAGTACCCCAAATATTTGTAAATAGCAAATGGAAAATAGCATTCAAGAACTACCACCGCACACTTCACTCGATTTATAACTGTTAATATCATTTCCACTTGCTACACTAGTGCTATTTCCGTGATATGTGGACACTTCCACTATTCCCATATACAAGATGGTACTCCTTACTTACCCTCCATAGTTCTAAGTCTATAATATGATGGTGCCTCCGAATTGACATATATTGAGCCTGTACAATATTTTATATAGTATTCAAATAACAGACGTATATTGCTTATATATGTGCGGTTTGGTCAAGCATCTTATATTTCCTTTACATTCATATATTTGTCGCACAAATAAATATTAAAGTAATATAATTTAAGTTGTTTAATGAGTCTTTAATTTTGCAATGTTTGCAAAAGTTGGTTCACAATTTATTATTATTTTATTGTCAATATATATTTTAATACTCGCCTGTATCCAACCTTTGACCATGTACAATAATGTATCTAGGGGTCTGGGTAAATTTTAAGAAAATGAATGTGAGCATAGATCCCTGTCAATTATAAGACATATCTAGCTCAAATGAAATAATGTCATGTTGTATTTGGTTGCAAGAGGTTGATAGTTATTTGTCCTTGTATTGCCAATTAATTCAGGTCTTTATCAATTAATAATTTTTTACCTAAAGTACAGTGGTTTATCAGAGCACCAGGCTATCTTGATGGAAAACATCATGAGTAAAGCTTAGAAAGTCACAGGCATATATGTAAGCGTGCTTGAGAAACTGCGATGGACTCGCCATGACGTGGACGCGGTGTTTTTATACTTGTTTGTACACCCTGTTTGGGCAATCTTAATTTTACCCATGAATTTGTATGTATCCTGTCATAAATAAAAAATCATGTCGCGCATCGCTTCTCCTTCTTCCTCTGCCTCAGTGTAAAATATTAAATGAATCGCAAATATTATATCATTGTATAGACTCATTATGGAAAATATATTCTGAGATTGTGTCATAATGAATATCTTTAAGTCATAAAAATCAAATTTGTCTAATATTTTTTTTATTAAGTTGTATGTAATGGTTTAGTAATAAATTCTAGGATGCAATCATTTTGTTTGTATTTTTTTCAAGGCATGACTTAGACAACAGACAGACAAGACTCACGATATTTATATCACGTATAAAGTTTCGGGCTGTCATCTACAACGCAAAGGCAGTAAGTCCAAACCAAGGACCAGTTTTCTCAACTTATGTATTCATTAGTCACACCACGAGCTTTACGGTGCAGGAAAACATCGAGAGGAAACCTGCATACGTTTGAGGAGAAATTAAAAGGCGTAAAATATGTATAGTCCTGCTTGAGAAACTTCAATGGACCTACATCTGTCACGTTGACACCTAAATATACCAGTGGTGAAGAGGGCTTTGCCCCTCCGACTTCCCATACAGGAAGTTGTTAAGTAAAATAACTAAGTTATAACAAAAATATTTATTTTATGACAGATAATGTTTTATCCTTATTTGTTCCCATTGAGTTTACTGTTAAAACAATTACATAGCTCATGACTTATTCTGAAGAATAAATAGACACAGTAATTTTTTTTAATACCACAGGTACTAAGCAAGCATGTGGTCTGCCTGATAATAAGCGATTACCACCTATGGGTGCTTGCAACACCACTTGGTATTGCTCACGCTCAGCCTGTCAGCTCTGTTAATAAGCAAGTGATGTTCCTTCCCAGTCAGCAACCTTGCCATCACTCCAAACATATTCTCCCCTGACTGAGTCGTCAGCATCCAACGCCAAGAATAAGGGGCCAACAGCTCCCTCATCAATAGTCAGTGGCCCTTTGTGTGAAGACATGTCTGTGGAGACATAGCCTGGGTGGACGGCATTTACCTTGATATCTGCAATTGTTGTTATTTATGTTTAGTAGTTTTTTTTATTCAAATTAAATGGTAATGAGAATCACAGGAAAGTCAGGAGAAACATATTGTTTGAAACAGATATGCATATGATTTGGGGATCTATTATCTTTGCCCACAACTTGGCGAGATGATATGCATGAATGTAATATTTTCTTAAAAATTGGTTAAATTGTTTTGAATGAATCCATTGACAAAAAATATTTAAACTCACAAGCAACCAAATCTTTCCTCTATTATATTTGTGTCGAGGTATATAAATAACCAAATAGCACAGGTGTCTGTAGAGATGAAGATGCAGGATCAAAACCTGGCATGAACCAGAGGTTCATAAGACAATACTTTATCGAAAAAAAAAACATGCTTAGGGTATAGTGCCGGTATATATATATAAATAATCAGGATATTCACGACGAAAGAGAGACCTAGCATAACTATATTGATGTGATAGAACTACCTAGTTGTTCAATGTTTTAAGTAAATATATAATTAATATTGTAGCAATTTGTAATAATCCAATCAATGTTTTGTGGATATTTATTATTGATAAGACTATAGTAACAGATAAGAACCCTAGTACTCTTATCAAAGCGAAGAATAAGGTAGAAAATGTATCACCGAATTAGTGATTAACCAATGCATAGATATAGGATGTACAAGATACACATAGGCGGCTTGGAGACATGTCAAAAAAAAAAATGTACATGTGTTGGTGAATGTTTATGTGTGAGTTAAAAATAGTGTTGTCCACGATAAAATTACACATTATCGATTCTTTCAGCTGGCAGGCCTTTTTGTACAGAAAGCAATAACGTCAATCATCGTGCCGTGTTAAGCAGAACTAATGTGTCATAATTATTGTATTTGTATAATGTCATAGACCGAGGAGCGGAGAAATGTTTTCAATAACCAATCAGATTTCATTTTCCAATATTGAATGAACGGAGACTGAAATCTGATTAGTTATTCAAAACCTCGGCATCGCTCCGCTCAGCTTTGGTGGAAACCGGGTCTAACACGGTAGACCGGGTCCTCAATCAGGCTTTTAAGAATTGAAATTTTATTTTTAAATACTAATGAATAATATAGTTAATAAAAACACATTGAATGATTTTATTTATTGCCACTTTGAATTATATTAACACTTTGAATGATTTTATTTATTGCCCTCGGAATATTACAGTTTTGTTCAAGTGTGTTCGTAATGTTTCCCTATCAAATTTTAACAATTTGCTCTCATGCTTTAATCGGAGATCAAAATAAGCTTCAATTATAGTTTTCATAAGAAGATATCTATGACTGTCTAAGGGGTCTTGATCTAAAACATGATTTTGTAAATTATGAAACAGCGATTGAACATTACGTAAAACTTTTAACACACATTTAGCAAAAATAATATCGTCATCATTTTATTCTTCATTTCTTTGTATGAAACATTTGCCGTCAAAATGTTTGCTACAGATAGTGGAGTTCGCACTAGGAGTCCAATCTGGTCTGTTTAGAGTCCGCATCCATTTTTCAAGCAAAGCTGAATTGCGTGGAAACCTAGAAAAAAAGAGTACCTAATGTGAATAATATGCTATTTCAACATAATTTGACTAAATTAGATTTGTGTCATGATGTCGCTAAAAAAAATTACAAGTTTTTATCGATACTCGTGACCTCACGACCTTTGTCAAGCACTAGCGTAACCAAACTATTTTCTTTTTACACATTTTTTTCGCTAATACTGTTTGAAATCACGAAATATATCTAAATACATAAATGGAAAACAAAATACTATTGATAAAATCTCTTTCTGAGCTGATTACTATCCGAAATTTCGCATAATTTGGATTGAAAAATTCCAATGACAAAATCGTATTTACCTGTGAAAAGTGTATTTATCCGGATTATTTCTTCTTGTAACTACACATCCAGGTACAGAACACGACACCATAATCGTAAAATGTAAATATTCTTAATAAAATCGAAAGATCTGCACAAAAATGAACAAATTTCACCGCCACGTAGAACACACTGGGACGCTATGGCCTCTTACTCGCGAAAACAATGACATACCGGTACTTCATTCGCTGTCTCTTTTCGTCTCGGGTGGTTTGAACTTGATTAGGATTTCTCACTCCCACGCTTCATGCATCTTTTTAGCGTAGCGAAAAAAATCCTAAATCTATGAACCAATGCATTTTTACGTACCTCTATCATTTAGCATCCTCTGTTGTATCTTAGTTAATGCAGTTACCCCCACTTTGGACACAGCATATGATGAATTTCCCCACTCACTAGCCTGCGTGCCTTGCTTCGCTGCTTCTATATACTTCTCCATAAGTGCTGAGAGGTCAGGAATTGTTAACTTTGGATCTTTGAGACGATTCTTCAATGCATCACTAGGAATGTTACTCAATTGCCCGGCAGAACTGGAAATATTGATCACTCTCCCGCCATTTCGCACTAGAGGAAAGAGTATATCGCAGGTAGATACCAATGAGAAGTAATTGACGAACAGAGTTTGCTCTGCTTGTACTGCCACTGGTTCTTTCGCGCTATTTTTAAAAGCAATCGCTGCATTGTTAACCAAGACATCGATCCCTCCATGTTTTTCTTTGAGGAAATCACGGAATGTCTCAATACTGCCTTTATCAGTAACGTCGAGTTGGTGAAACTCCGGATTCAGGCCTTCCTTTTTCAAATCTGATACTGCGTTCTTCCCGCGCTCAATATCTCGCGAAGTAAGATATACAACACCATTGAAACGCTTGCAGAGACCACGAACTATGGCAAAACCTATTCCTTTATTGGAACCAGTAACTACAGCAACTTTAGCACTCATCGTCTTTTTATGTTATTTGATTGTGTAGCGTAATATTTTGTGTAGATTGTGTTTGTACTATGTGTGTGATCAACCCATAGACTACTATTATGTATGTATTAATTATTATTATATTAATATACTAAAGGATTGATCAACCAGTCTGCTGTCGTGCGATTCGTTGTATTTGTTTTTTAGTTAGTATTCAGTCATGACATGGATACTAGTTCTTCAGTCGACCACTTATGAATTGCAACGAGTTTTTATACGTATGCTCGCGGTTTCAACCACGTAAAACATCGCAATGTTTCATTGAAAATTCCTTGCATGTTAATGCTAATTAATTATAACCACTACAGTACAGTACTACTAAATATCAATGACTATATCGTAAAAAAAAGTCTATATGTTATCTGTAATATTTTTCCTATAAATTATTTCATAGATATTACACAATAATTACGATTTACATGAAAAAATTATATCTTTATCTTGACAATGATCGACACTCGAAATTCAGTCCAATGAAAATTAGGTAGGTACATTTTTAAACATGAGCCAGCATTTCGGGGTCCTTCAAGGATAAAAAAACAACAATTTGTTGCTTAAAGTAACAAAACTAGTTTTTAGTTTGTGCGGAATATTTTTATTACTTTACATACACATATTAATTATAAAATGATTGCAAATAGAACTAAATTTTAGTCACTAGAAATTATTTACTCAAATAACTATAAGCTATCTGTATAATAAATTTACCTTCAATTTGGACGGATAATAGCTTATATTAAATCAGCATATTTTTAAAGAAATAAAGATTATTTCTGAAATTTCTTGTCAAACTTATGAATCCATAAACAATGTACTTAAATGAAATGGTTAAAATATACTTGCTTAGCTTAAAATTATGCGGGTTTTTACAGTCAAGGTGGGTACTTGAATAAATAATGCAAGTCAGACGAATCACTTTCTCTTCTACACAAGCCACTTAAGTTAAACCTACTCAGTGATAGCTTCATGCGATAATCAACATTATGAAGAAGTCCTAACATGCGCACTATCGCCATTTTCGTTCAAGTTACTTGTCGAGTAGACGTAAACACAAGGAAGAAACCTGCGACAGAGTAAAAATGATCCTAATTTCGTTAGGTCTATAGATATAGATAGCGCCATCCACAAAGACGCGCCCCACTTCTTCCCCACTACTACTACTACGGTTTATAGTGTAAGTGTGCAATCTTCCACTAATGTTTGAGTATTATCGGTACACACTGATTACCTATGAGTGCACACGCACACTACAAACTATAGGCTCGGATTATGCTCCCCGGATCCCGCGACCCGCTCGATTAGGAATTGGTAGGGTGCGTCTTCGTGGATGGCATTGTTGCTCTCCTCTCTCTACAGACCTCGTAGACTCTGCGTCATAAATAAGATGAATTTTCGTTTATATGAAACAAATCTTTGTTGCAACATTTTATAACCCTATTAATTAATTAAGCCTTGTAAACAACGTCACGATATCGACTGAGTTACCTGAGATGACCTGACCTGGTAGGTGGTATACCCTGCGTTCGTTCCTCTAGGCAATGGTTGCAAATGGCAGAGCGAAGAGCATTTTAGTGACATATGCCCTGGATTGCGTTAACAAGGCTGATTTGTTTGAATCACTCCTTCCTTCCTACATCCATTCAATCATTCATTCATTCGATCATTTTTACATTTACTTACAAGACAGTGGCACTATTAATGCAACTGCTTTAAGGCACTCAGAGGTGAGCCGCGCGGGAGATATTCTTTAGTACACACCGCTACACATCGCAAATAACCAGCGTAAGCAGACTTCGTGGTGCAAACTTATGCTGGTTACTTAGTCATGCGTTGTCTGTGATGCCATTTCTGACTTTGACAGTTATACATATCTGACAGACGGCAGCACAGACTATTAATCTGCGATAAATTCACATGAGATTAAAAACAAAAAATATCTTAACCTACTTTAAAGTCTTAGAGATTTAGATTTAAATCCCCGACTGTTTTCAATGCCATCAAATATTCTTGATATATGAATATTCAAGATAGAGGCATTTTTCTTGACGCCCTTCTAACGGTAGGCGCGGTAACCACTTAAGAACTCTTGCAGCACAAGGGTACAAAAAAATGTATAATAAGGTTGCAAAAGGCTCTCTTGAAGGAATGCGGTTACCGCCGCCTGTGCTTGCAGCTCTTGTAAAAATATCTTCTGTATAAACAGCCTCACACCAAGTCTGGTTTACAAAGAAGCTAAATTCAATAAATACTAAGAAAATCAACGCTCAGCGTTCAGTAAGTAGGGTATTGCGTCATCAATGCTGACGTCACCAAGAAAGCCTACGAAGAATACGTCTTCCAAGAAGGATGCGGTGTAGGTCCGTAGAACTGGCAGCTGGAGCAGCAGCGTGGAGACCCGGTCCTCGTCGGCTTGGCAGAGGGTCTTGAGGGAACGCAGCACTTTGGTTTGGTAGTCTTGCAGTTTGTGGGTCAGGAAGTCGGGCACGCCATCTGTTGGGGAGAAATGTCAACTATCACAGAATGCAATGTAGTCGCAGTGGCCTGACTAGTGGTTTGACTAGCCTCTTTGAGTCGCCTGCTAAACATAGATTACAAGTTCGATGGCGTGAATATACATATTATATGTATATTATATCCTCCCGCCTTCTCATTGCGGTCCCTGAAGGGGTAGGCAGGGGTGTATAGGCAGTAATTTTGGTGCTAGCGTGATAGTTGGCGAGTCCATCGCCATTACTCAAGCACGACTATACATACGCGTTTGAATTTCTTCTCAAGCGTAAGCAGGTATCCTCTCGATGTTTTCCTTCACCGTAAAGCTCGTGGTGTGACTAATCAACAGTGGTTTCCTGACCGTAAGTGGCAATAACTCGAACCACTCGGCCACCACGGCTCTCAGCTTGTGTTATCTACCTTTCCTTGTACGTGGGCGGACCATACATACCTGGCGAGAAGAGGCATAGTGCCCTGAGGTGCGCGTACTCGTGGTCAGTGACCCTCAGCCGCTCGAAGGTGGCGGTGGTCTGCTGCAGGCGAGCCAGCGCCCCCACTACCTCCGCTATGCGCTCGTCCGAGTAGTCCCACACCGACACCTGCGCCCATACATCCGCATGAATTATAAGTATTACACGATATATGTATACGTGTGTGTACGGCCTGCCACTCCACTGCACTCCCTAGGGTACTGCTGCCAGGGGGGCGCAGTAACTCAGGGGGCAGTAACCCGGGAGGGGAGGGGGGGTTGCAGTACCTCAGGCGGGGGCGGGTGTGGCGGCGACGCGCGTCGTCCGTGAGCGCTGCGCGTGCGCAGCTCGGAGGCGAGGTGCGCGCCCAGCTGCGCCAGCAGCGCGCCCAGCGCCAGCGCACCGCCCACCTGGCACAGCCCCAGCACGAACAGCTCCGGCCAGCACTTCTTGAGCAGCGTCACTTGGACCTCGAACCTGCGGCGCCGAGCACGCTCAGTCCAGTGTGTAGGGGGGGGGGGCGTACGTGAGCCAGGCGCAGGCCAGGGTGTGTGGGGGAGGACGTACGTGAGCGCGGCGGCGGGCGGCACGGCCCGCAGCCAGCGCGCCAGCGCGGCCAGCAGGCGCGCGCCGGCCTCGCAGGCGGCGTGCAGGCGCAGCTGGGGGGGCGCAGCGCCGGGCAGCGTGATGGCCAGCCGCAGGGACTCCGCCGAGCTCAGGATGCCCGCCGAGCCCTCCGCTGCATAGCACACGGAAACTAGCACACACCCTCGAGGGCACTTACGTATTCCAAGTTATAGAGAATGAGGCTAATTATCCTTCTTCAGATTTAACAAGTACATAGTTACAAAAAAAAGAACTGAATTAAAAAAATATATTATAAAACCTTATATATTACAGTGTACAGCGTTAAGAGAAAATTTTATAAAGATAAAAAAAAATCTAAAATACTCCTATCTACTACAATTCCTTATGCGGGACAGATCGGTCAAGAGGGGAGGATTTTAAAGCCCCAATGCCACCACACGTGTTCATCCCTGCTTACCTTCAGTGGGCTGTGTGTCGGCGACCGGATGCAGCGCGGCCAGCGGCACTTCCGGCGGCGTGGCGCCGTAGGCCGATTGTAAGTACTCGTTTATTGCACCTGGCAACAACAATACATATTTATAACAGGGTAGTAACGAAAAAATTCAAATAGTCTTTATATTTTAAAAGAGATGGTTTGGTCATGTCGAAAGAATGAATGAAGAATGATTGACGAAAAAAGTGTATAAGGCGAGTGTGAATGAAAGTGTTGGAAGGGGTAGACCTAGGCGGACGTTTCTAGACCAAATTAGGGACGTCTTGGAAAAAGGTCAGGTCAAGAGTACCCTAAACCGAAGAGCATGTATGAAGAGAATAATGTAAGTGGACGAAGCGAAAGAAGTATGTAAGGATCGTAGCAAGGGGAAAGATGTGGTCTCTGCCTACCCCTATGGGAAAGACACGTGATTATATGTATGTATTTATTTTAAAACATTTATATATATTAAACGTATATAGCTGCCGCGCCCAGCTTCGCTTGGGTGAAAAAAAAAATATTTCCTGCAACACGATCGCAGCGCCTATCGGGTCCAATTGTGGTCCAGGCGTTTAGAAGGAGTTCAATGACCAGCACACGGACACACGAAATATATTATGATGAGATATACTTTGAGTGCCAACGTGACAGATGGCGAGTCCATCGTCACTTAACAATAACACCGAATAATATTTACCAAACTGTCCCATCTTGAAGAGGTTCTTGGCCAGCTGTGTCTGCAGCATGAGCTGCTGGCGGCGAGCGCTCTCCATGTCTCCGGGGTTGCTCGGGGTCAGGTACGGAGACACTGTACAAACATTTATATTCTTTAACTAGCTGTGCCCGCGTCTTCGACCGCGTGGAATAAAATAAAAAAATCCAGTCCAGCCGTTTCAGAGATTAGCCGGAACAAACAGACAGACATTTTGGTATATGTATCGAGTATACATCCATATGCAATTAGTTAAAAGCGGTTATTTTAATATTACAAACAGACACTCCAATTTTATTTATTTGTAAAGATGTATAGATTCAAAGTAGGGAACCCAGGAACACTTACTGAACGTCAGATGAAAGAAGGAAATTAATTACCCGGTCTCCTTTTAAACATTGGTTCCCTTTTATGTACAGAAAGTTTATATAATTTGATGGCAAGAGGAGCTTAGCTTTAAGTCTAAGAAAAGTAATGCAACTCTTTGTTGCAATAGAAATAGATACCATAATTGTTAACTAAATTGGCCAAAAATCTAAATAAAAATATTTTTATTTCACATAGGCCTAGATGGGCACTTATAAAACGTCGAAAAGGTGCACGGTACGCGTTGGTCGTTTCCACGGAGAAGAACCAATAAGGTCAATAATAAGAGAACAAACCTTGATTGCCTTTGAAGGCCACGGCAGCAGCAAGGGCAAAGTTGATGGCGGGGGCTGCGGGGGACACCGCTCCGAAATCGCTTGGCTCTTCCTTTGGGTTAATCTGGCAAAAAACATACTCATAGCAGGCAAGCAGACCGAGTGAGACAACAAGAGTACCCTATGTTGCCATAAGAATTTTGAATAGACTTTTGAAGAAGTGGTGGTCTATTTTCTCTGCCTATCCTGTGAGGGACTCGGCATGATGATATGTATTAGGCTTTAGAATGTAATACATAGATACATGCAGAGAGTATAGAGCGCCAGTTCTCACTAGACTTGAGGCATACCTCTTTCGCTTCTTCCACATTCATCAGTCTCTCCATACATGCTCGTCGGTTTCGAGTAGCCTCGACGTAATGAGAATGTAATAATATCTCTAAATAGGACTAAACAGGAATGCTACTATTAGTGAATCAGTTTTTTGCAATTTCGGAAGCAATTTTTTACTATACAGCTGCAAGAACTGGGTATTGAAGAGAGCATGGGTGAAGAAAAAGAAAGAGAGAATGGGTTGAGATGTATGTATGTAACATGTAATTTAACGTATGTAGCGACGAATACCATGGGTAAGGCAAAATCTAGTTTCAGAATTATAGTTCATTTGTATATTTGCTCTTGGCTTATGGTTCTCCTGTTGTGTTCGCTCACCTGTCCCTGCTGGCCAGTCAGCCCCAGCAGCTTGGAGTAGGCCACCTGCCTGTCGGAGAGCCCCTCCCGATCGGCCTTGCTCTTGTCCACGATGGGCTTGCGCTCGTGCTGGACCGCTGGCGGAGACAGGGCAAGAATTACTGCTCAGCTTGTGGTAACGTTACCATAACCATCCTACTTTTATCTTTACAAATAAAAAACCCCTTTTTACTAAATGCATATGGATGTATACATGGAACATATACCAAAAAAAATGTCTGTCTGTCTGTTTGCTCCGGATAATCTCTGAAACAGCTGGATCGATTTTAACGGGAATTTCATTGAAAGATAGCTGATATAAAAAGGAGTAATTTAGGCTACTTTTATTTTAGAAACTAAACAAAAACATTTTGTTAAATTTCACGCGTCTCAAGTCGCGGACACAGCTAGTAATATTATAAATGCCTTCGCAAATATTATGAATGTTTGCGAGGATGCTTGTTACTCAATCACACCAGAACAGCTGCGAGGCATTGCCGCAGCGAGATGAATCTAATCTGTGTGCCAAATTTCATCCAATTTCGTTCAGCCGTTTAAGCATGATCATGCAACAAGCACCCATGCAAATTTTCGCATCTCTACTTACATCTATCCTTTAAATTTGCAAAGCTGAAAAGTTTGTTGGAATATGCTAACCTTAGGAACTACAGATCCGATTAGGAGACCTACATTTGCATTATATATTCTATTTGTTGAGGGAGGTTACAGAGGCTATATGCTATTGAAGAAATAGAATATAGATATATTACTATGTACCTACGACCAATAAGAGTGAAACATAAAAGAGAAATCTAGTCAAATTTTACATCTATTTAATAATATTATCACCTTAAAAATCTCTACAAGCTTTCCAGTCCCTTGCATCAGCAATACCATGTCAATGCTGGTACTCACAGTCGCTCCTCATACCGCAAGCGAGGCATTTCTGCAGGCGGCAGTACTGGCAGCGGTTGCGGTGGTGCTTCGTGACCTCGCAGTTCATGCTGCCCCGGCACTGGTAGCCGAGCTTTTTGCGTATCGACCTTTTGAAGAAGCCTTTGCAACCTGGAGATTTAGTTTATTAGTAGGAGATTAGTGTGATTATCTTAGAGTTAGTTTTCTGCATTTTCCCACAAGGGTCTCTGAAGGGGTAGTGCAGTACCATCATACCCACTTCTCCAGAGATGCATAGCACAACTATAGTGTAATAATTTCTTCTCAAAGGTATGCATATTTCGAATAATCACTGTGCTTTTTAACTTAAGACTATTTATTTACATACATATCTGGGGTACGCAACAGTCTAACTGGACAACTAGAAAGAATTCTCATCTCATCATCTTATAGAGTCAGTTCTTTCTACACTTGGATACCTTAGTTTATCTATAGTCTCTATCTTAATATCAATAACTGTCACTCTTCAACCATTCTTACTTATTTCCATTACTCTTCAAGTTGCTTACTTTCGATGTTCCCATCCCATATTTATTTAAGTATACAAGTTAAAATATACCTTTCATACAATCTCACATTACTTCATAGCATTCAAAACATCAATTTCATTGTCATATTTATAAACAGTCAATGGGGTTGTGAACTGTATAGATATAGAACCTGTCATGGATACCATAGACATTAGTAAAAATAAGTAAAACTGGCATGTACCATAATTTGATCCCTGTGCGAAATTTTAATGTCATTACAAAGGAAAAACAATTGATGTACATTGATCTAATATACAAATTCCTCTTACAGAATGCTAACTTGTTTAATTTTGCTTGAAACTCATAATCTTATCAGGATGGCATACCTTCACAGCTAATAGCACCATAGTGTCTTCCCGAAGCCCTGTCTCCACACACTATACACAGCTCCAGGCCTCCAACATCATTGGACGTACTGAACTTCATCTCTAACTGATCCTGCCCCTCCATGCTTCTGGAATTCAAAAGCAGTATTTAATTTTTTTTTTTATTATTTTTATATCCTCACGCCTTGCCACAAGGGTCCCCGAAGGGGTAGGCAGAGGTGTATAGGTAATACCCACACACCCACTTTCCGCCAGAGATATATTAGGTGCCAACGTGACAGATGGCGAGTCCATCGCCGTTACTCAAGCACGACTATACATACGCCTTTGAATTTCTTCTCAGACGTATGCAGGTTTCCTCTCGATGTTTTCCTTCACCGTAAAGCTCGTGGTGTGACTAATCACTGTACTTAAGTTCAGAAAAACTCATTGGTACAGTCGGGATTCGAACTTGCGACCTTTGCGTCGCAGGCAACTGCTCGAACCACTCGGCCACCACGGCTCTCAGCAGTATTTAATGTTTTGAATAATCATGGAGCCTCGCATATAGTCTCACTTGACGATTGGATTTTGATTGCACACAATAACTCCTAAACGGCACAATTTGAAAGTATGGTGCCTTAGGCACTGCACTCACAGAACGTGCAATTAATGCAAGCATTAATATTTTCACATTCCTAATTTTTTTATTTATTTACTTACACACACATTAACATCCTTACAGTATACCAATATAAAGTTAAAAAATAATAACATTATTAATAATTAGCAACAATAAAAATAAATAAATAATAAGAATTTGTGCAGTTACACATCCTCCTTTAGCCAGATATATTTTAGGTACTAACGTGACAGACGGCGAGTCCATCGCCGCTTGCAAGCACGCCTATTCATACGTCTTGGAATTTTGCTCCAACGTATGAAGGTTCCAGTTCATTGATTTTTGCTCACCGTAATACTCGTGGTACTATTAATTACCGCACTTCAGTCCAGAAAAACTCATTGTTACAGTCGGGATTCGAATTTGTGATGTAGGCGACTATAAGAGCCACCACGGGTCTCCAACCACCTTAGCGACTATAATCGCTTTGTCACCGAACATAGACGTGTGGGCAGCGACCTTAACAACCTTTCACTTAGAACCTGTGGTATTTAAACAATTCCAGCGTGTAAGTTTACATTGGCGTTTTAAGTGTGGCTGATCAGATACATTGCAATGCTGAAGTCTATAAAATGATGACGCTGAGATCACTGGACTGAAAAATTACTTGGCAGTGTATACATTACAGTTACAAAGTTGTAGCTATAGTATGTACCTGTCTCTCCTTGATAGCTTGCGAGCAGTTCCGCAATGTTTTTTCACTTAACACAAAGTAATATATTGTAAAACTAAACCAGAAATCAATCTATAAGATGATATAGTACTTAACATAACAGTTTTTTCATTACAAAAAGAAAGATAAGTAAAATAAACCCCACAACACAAAAAACAAAATAAAACGAGTGACTCGAGGGAGTGAATGAATGGAATGATTTAATGGAATGAAATGAAATCAATGAAATCATTTGTCAGTCAGCGACAATTTTATTATTGTACCACAGAGTAATATTAGAAAAATATTTCAGTTAGGCATACATTATTAAAATACATAATATATTTCAATGTCTATACATATTACATATTCTTTCATATGGCATGCAATTATCGACTAAGAACACATTGGTTGGCGCCATTATATATACGTTTTTTAAACATATTGAATCAATTTAAATGATGTCTGTGTTTTAGGTTATTTTTACATGCAATAAATATATTTGATTTGATTTGATTTGATTTGATATAATAATCTCTTGTAGATCTCAACAGTGGTAACTGGTACCTACCTACGTGACAAGAAACATGTAATGTCAAGCAAGGTAGCCGACAGCTGCTGTCAAATCTGTCAGCGAGTCTGTCAACTATCAACCTCGTGTGGATTCCTGTATTATTTGTGAAGTTCATAAGTTTCCTTACGAGAAATACATGATTAATAAATAATTCGTCAAAACTAATATGGCTTGTCTAGAGGTCGAGAATGTCCTTAACAAGTTTAATGTGTTTACAGAGAAGCCTGTGAAGTTTTTGTCAGTGCAAAACGATCGAAAAGATGATATAAAAAACTTGGTTAAATCGCTCTACGATTTCACAAAGAAACAGGAAAAGAATGTGAAGAGGGAGAAAAAAGGTGCCTTACCCGAACTTATTGTTCAGGACTTCGACGAGGAGCAGATATGGCAGCAACTAGAGCTACAAAACTCAAAATGTTGGGACCATCTTGTCTGGGAAGTTGCTAACTGTATGAGTGCGAAAGATAACCTAGTATTCCCAGTAACGACGTCTGAGGATAAGGGTAATGACGAAAATGTCTTAAGCGATAAAAACTCCATGTCCGAAGACGGAAACCCTTCTATAGAAAACGAAGAGGATAAAGTAAGTGATAAAAAGAATAAGAAATTTACCTTGAAAAAGAGGACAAGTCAAAAAACTTCAATAGTTGACGATGAATTCTTCAATCTCAAAGAGATGGAGCAATTCTTGCTAAAAGAGGAAAAAAATGATGGTAGAAAAGTGGTCCGCGAAAGTGATGATGAAGAAGAATCTATTGACATGTTTGATGATATAGATGATGATGATGAAAGGTCTGATGGGGATGGTGAAGCTCGTGATGTTATGTATAATGACTTTTTTGAGGAAGGTGATGATGGTGGCTATGTTAATAGCCAAGAAAATGATCAAGGTTCAGAGTATGATGATGATGATCAAGAAAACATTGAAAATGAATCAGAAGATCAAGAAGCCACTAAAAAAAATAGTAAAAGAGTTAGATTTGCAAGAGATATCTCTGATGATGATAATCCTCGCACTGATCAGAATGACACTGTTAACGGTACCATTCACAAAAATGACTCTGCTACAATAGAACATGAGAAAAAATCTGAGTTTGAGCTACGTCAGCTGCGATTAAAACAACATATTGAGAGGTTGGAAGATAAAACTATGAAAGATGCCCCGTGGCAGTTGAAGGGAGAAGTTGATGCTACAAAACGTCCTCAAAACTCTTTGCTGCAAGAAGTTGTTGATTTTGATTTGACTACTCGTCCTCCGCCAATTATTACAGAGGAGACTACACTTACTTTAGAAGATATAATAATTCGCAGAATCAAAGATAAAGCTTGGGATGATGTTGTCAAGAAAGTGAAACCGGTTGATGACCAACTGAAGTTCCGCAAAACTGAGATCATAGATCAATCTAAAAGCAAGTTGAGTTTAGCCCAGGTGTATGAAGCTGAATATTTGAAGCAAAAACAGACATTATCGGGTGAGAATGAGGAAGACAAAGAGCCGGAAAGCCATACCCAAATACGTAGTGCCATGAACAATCTGTTTGCAAAACTTGATGCCTTATGTCACTATCATTACACCCCTAAAGCACCTCAAGCTGAAGTGAAGATTGTTTCCAACACTCCGGCAATTTCCATGGAAGAAGTTGCTCCTGTTGCCACAAGCGATGCAGCATTATTAGCACCGGAAGAGGTTAAAAAGAAACATAGAGGTGACTTGACAAGCAAAGAGGAAAGATCACAAACAGATAGAAATAGAGAGAGAAGAAAAAAGAAGCAGTTGCAAAGAGGAAAAGGGAAGGTAGAGAAGGTAACTGACCATAGGAACACAAAGGTGGGAGTTGAAGCTGCTGACAAATCTTTGAAGACGTCAAAGGCATTCTTCCAACAGCTGAATGATGATTCCACCAGTTTGTTGAAGAAAGGGAAACGCAATGTAAAGAATAAAGGTCAATAAAATATGGATACATTGTATTGTTTATTTTCTTCTTATTTTACATCAAATATCAAATATTGAAGTATGATAGGAGTAAAACTGAGTGACAGGATAAGAAATAGTGAGATAAGGAAACGTTGTGGTCTGAAAGAAGATGTAGTGACAAAAATTGAGAAAGGTATGCTGAGATGGTTTGACCATGTCGAGAGAATGAATGAAGAACGATTGACGAAAAAAGTGTATAAGGCGTGTGTGGATGAAAGTGTTGGAAGGGGTAGACTTAGGCGGACGTTTCTAGGCCAAATTAGGGACGTCTTGAAAAAAGGTCAAGTCAAGAGTATGAAGAGAATAATGAAAGTGGACGAAGCGAAAGAAGTATATGTAAGGATCATAGCAAGGGGAAAGATGTGGTCTCTGCCTACCCCTACGGGAAAGAGGCGTGATTGTATGTATGTATATTTAAATCATATTAAAATGTGTGGTTCAAGGACTTTTTTATATGTCCATGGTGTAGTGTATAATACTGGAATACTCCTTTAAATGTTATTTTTACATTTAAGCTCCTTAATAGTAACCTGCTGTTGAGGTCACATGTTTCTTAATTCATCACATTTTTATTTACTCATAAAAATCAGTAACATTGCTAACACGTACTGTTAACGCATAATGTAACAAGTACTGTTAACGCATAATGTCTGCTGTCCACGTTTCTTTGTCAGACAATTCGTACATACCGTATAAACGTTAATATTGCGAACATCCTTAGAAATCCTGGGTATGTCAGAGGAAGTATGAAAATAGCTTGAATGCAGTTGAGATGCGATCTCTTCGAAAAATGAGCGGAAAAACGATATTAGATCGAATCCGCAATGAAGAGATTGGCACATCAACTGGCGTGAATGAAGGCGTGATTGTAAAGATGAAGAAAGGCATGTTATGTTGGTTTGGACGTAAAGATAGGATATTTGAAGAAAGATTGGCGAAATAGATATACAAAGCAAAGTGTGCAAGAAGAAGCGGAAGACCACGTTCCAAATACCTGGATCAAATCGATCGGACGCTCAAGGACGGGAACGTCAAGAGTACTCGAAACCGATGAGCATGTATGATGATGAAAGTGAACGAAGCGAAAGAGGTATGTAAGTCTAGAGAGAACTGGCGCTCTATACTCTCTGCCTACCGCATTAGAGACTCGGCGTGATGATATGATGATGATGATGATC